>JAQIUQ010000770.1:0-144492 GCA_030378365.1 Hybognathus amarus | reverse complement strand
AGAGGTGCCTGACCATGCAAGGCTCTATAGGTGATAACTAAAATTTTAAATTGAACTCTGTATTCGACTGGGAGCCAGTGAAGGTCCTTGAGAACTGGTCTTATATGGGACCACTTACTTGTGCCCGACAAAAGCCTAGCCGCTGCATTTTGTACAACTTGTAGTCGCTCCATAGATGATTTATTCAAACAAGTGTACAGAACATTGCAATAGTCCAAACGTGATGAGATGAAGTTATGAACAAGCATCTCCATCTCTTTCTTGAGACCACCGATCTAATTTGAGCAATGTTCCTGAGATGGAAAAAACATGAGCGAACCACAGACTTTACATGACTATTAAAACACATGGCTCTATCCAGAAAGATACCCAGATTTCTTATCTCACTACAATCTGAACTGGGTAGAACCCCCAAAGTCTGCTTAATCTTAGGTATCATATTATCAGGAGCAAAGATCATCATTTCAGTTTTGTCCTTATTAAGTTGTAAAAAATTGTTTGCCATCCATTTATTAATGGAGACTAAACAATCCTGTAGAACTGACAGTTTATCTAGACTATCAGGTCTAAACGTAATAAGTAACTGAATGTCGTCTGCATATAAATGATAAGAAATTATTTTAAAATAATTTATAATCTGTCCAAGAGGAAGCATATACAAATTAAACAACAAAGGGCCCAGCACAGAACTTTGTGGCACGCCACAGGATAAATGCACAGAATCAGACATAAAAGATCCAACTGATACAGAGAAACGTAGAATCGGACAGATAAGATGAAAACCAATCCAGAGGAGAACCCGAAATACCTACTAAGCAGCGTAATATATTAATCAAAATGCAGTGATCTATCGTATCAAATGCTGCGCTGAGATCTGAACATAACCAACACGGAACATTCACCTGAGTCTGTGGCCATCAGAATGTCATTTGAGACCCTGAGTAAGGCGGTTTCAGTAGAATGATTCTTGCGAAAACCTGATTTTCGCAAGAAAAACCTGAAAAGAAACTTTTTTTCGCACTAAAAAAAAAAAACATAAGGGGTGCCACTGTCGCTTTTTTTTTTTTTGTGCGAAAAAAAGTCTCTCAATCTTCTTGAAACTCTGGATTCTGATAGAGGGCCATGGGACTTGACCTGAGTGCAAAAATGGAGGCTCTAGACCCTTCCAGAGCTGAGATATTGAGATATTTATAATGGCTCAATATCTCAGTATGTCCATAAATATCTCAATATCTCAGCTCTGGAAGGGTCTAGAGCCTCCATTTTTGCACTCAGGTCTAAGTCCCATGGCCCTCTATCAGAATCCAGAGTTTCAAGAAGATTGGAGAAACTTTTTTTCGCACTAAAAAAAAACATAAGGGGTACCACTGTCATTTTTTTGTGCAAAAAAATATTCTCCAATCTTCATAAATATCTCAATATCTCAGCTCTGGAAGGGTCTAGAGCCTCCATTTTTGCTTTGAAACCAAATCATTTTGCGAATCAATTGGTTGCTGATTCAGTTTTTCTAAAAGCACTGTTTCTCTAAAGGTAAATGCAGGCAGCAGCTGGAGTGAGCATATATGTTGGAGAAGTTTATCCTCAACAACGTCTCAAGTAGGGAATGAAGACGTTCCGTCGCATGACGACGAATGGAGTTTTGCTTAGAAAGCCTATCGACTTTGAGTATTACAAAGTGAGCCAATGGCAAAGAATTGTAGGGCTGAGTAAAGGGCTGTATTTATTACTTTGCAAATATACATGCAGTGGGCATATATCCATACAGTAAGCTCAAACACCAGGGCTGGAACATTACTTACAAATGTTTAAGTAGGAACATGTAAAGGATAAAGTCATGAATCATTACTCACAATCATAGCCTACCAAAACAAGGCAGGGTCTTCCAACAATCATAATTCAACAAATTAATTAGTCATTACAAAATGATACTGAAATGAAAAATGACTTTCATTTTTAAATCAAAGACACAATAGTGAAGGGTTTGTAGTCACATCTCATTTCAACAGGAAAGTAATATCCAAATACAGCAACTCTCTGAAACCATGTGGAAACATCATATAAACATCACACTTAAACTGTCTACAGTAAATCACACATACACATGCATGAACAACTGCAATCCAACAACAAAAATTAAGTTAATGGCTTAGGCAAAAGGATGTTTTTTACAAACATATGCAACATTACTGAAGGAACAGCACTCATCTGAATACATCACATGAAGGAGTGGATGAATTACGAATTTGTTGCTTTCATTTTTTATTTAAATCTAAACCATTTAACTATCAAATAACCATATTTTATTTACGTAACTCAGAGAGATGCTCATGAAACCTTTAAAGAACACACACGCACACAGAGATAATTTGACAGTGATTTATATAGATTTTATATTATTACAGCATTTTTATATTGTTTAATAATTACACTGTCAGAAAAGTGTAAAATTGTATCTTTAGGGGAACGGTAGAAGTATATTTACCCCTGAAATGTGCATTTTAGTACCTTAGACTAGTAATATATACTAAAATGCACATTTTAAGGTGTGAATAAGCTTCAGAGATCAAGTCCCTTAAAGAGGTTTTGCTCCAGTGACAAGATGCTAAACCCCTAAAGACTAAAGATACTATTTTTTTTTCTGAGAGAAATTCAATAAACATCAGAGGTTTGAAATCCTAATAATCACTCCAATCGCACAGCCACGTCTATTATTTAATAATAATACATAATCTTTTGAAACACATAATAGCTTAGTGCTTTTCTTTGGATTTTGGCGTGAAAACTGGACGTGTTTCGTGAGATTTATCAAGTTCTTTTCTTTAAATGGTTTCCTAATCTGAAATTTTAAGTCTCCAACACATAATAATTCCTTTTAAAGGGTCTTAAAATGTTTTTATTAATTATCGGTTTTATTTTTATTTTGGTTTTGTTTTAAATCACCTTGAAAATATATATTTTGGTCAATAAATTAAGTGCAAGAGCAGGTTTGGAACACATTACAGCAGGATAAACGTGTGTTAAGGGAATGTTTCCGGATACAACACACCTCAAAACCAGCGGAGAGGCTTGAAATACAACTATGAAACCGTTTGAAACTACATGGAAAGACAGCATGTTTGTGTTGGTTGACTACTTCCATGCTGGGTGGGTGTTATAAGGACGAGATTTGAAGATACTGCATCTTGATTTTTATGCTTGTCATGACATTTCCTCTCTCACTCTATGTCCTTCTCCTCCTCTTTCACTGGGACTGGAGACTGGTCCCATTCCCTCTGTTTGGGAAAGCTCATCCAGCAGCTCCTTCCCTCTCTCTCCAGCCCGAGACGCCCAAAGCACAGCGCCCTGTGTTTAGCCCCTGATGGAGCGAAGCAGCTTAGCGTCAGTCCACGAAGGCAGACCCTGATGAGCTTATGTGGAGATGCTGTGGTTAAGGAAGACTGGGAAGAAGGTGATACAAGTAACAACAAAACAGTTCAAAATATCAAATTATCTCGATACTACTTACGACCTACTGTGCCCTTTAAAAGTATGTGGAAACTTAAAGGGATAGTTCACTTTGAAATTAATTTTTGGTATGTTTTATCTTACCTCAAGGGCATCCAAGACGTAGGTGTCTTTGTTTCCGCAGTAGTTACAATTTTTCGTAAATGTAAGTACACATTGATGGCCTAAGACACTGAAACGAGCGGTTTTGTGTGAGAAAACGAACAGTATTTATATCGTTTTTACCACTTGAAACCACAGCCACGTCCAAGTGATCCGAGGCGCGGGCGCTTCGGCTCTGCGCAGGCGCTGGAAGTGATTTCTCGTAAAGAAAACAATTACCTATGCTTGAGCGAACTCATCCGGGAGTGTTTTCCCAATTCCCAATTTATGAGCCTTCTCTCTTGAAGTTATGGTTTATTGTGCTTAGGCTGTATTGAAAATAAATTTGAAATTTGTGAAAACTGATGAGTTCGCGTCGAGCATACGTAATTGTTTTCTTTTACGACGGTTTAAACATCCCAGATAAGTGCAAATTTGTAGCATTTTAATTAGCCGTCTTACCTACAATCTCTGTTCTGTGTAAACAATGAGTGACGTACACGCGTGAGAAACCACTTCCAGACCGAAGCGCCTCTCGCCATCAGATCACTTGGACGTGGCTGTGGATACAAGAGGTTAAAAACAATATAAATACTGTTTGTTTTCTCACACAAACCGCTCGTTTCGTGTCTTAGGCCATCAATGTGTACTTACATTTACGAGTCATTAAATCATGTCTAATCTGGACTTCTCTGTGCATGCTCTTTGAGGTGGTGACCATAGACCTCCATTATATGACTGACAGACAAGAACGGTTTGACCTAAAAATATCAAAATTGAAAATACTGTGGAAACAAAGACACCTACATCTTGGATGCCCTTGAGGTAAGATAAAACATACCAAAAATTAATTATTAAAGTGAACTATCCCTTTAAGAGGATGCCAAGACACTTAAGTAAAGTGTTTCTTGTAAGCCAGTGGTCCATTTTCCAGTGTTTTGAATTTCAAAAAAAGATATTTAAAGGTAAAGTATGTAATTTTAATTCATGTTAAAATACATTATCTTAACCTTGTTTAATTTAGGAGAACATTACCCATAGCCTTAAAGCTTGCAGACATGACCTAAAATTACTTCATGGGGTCTTTATTATTTTACTTAAACAACAATAACAGTTCTAATAATAATGGGAAAAGAAAAAATCATGCAACATTAGTTTTCAATTCAATAAAGCCCTGCTGCATTCTGCTGTTTGACAAACTGGAATATGCATCAGAAGGATATTAACGTCGTCATTTGTCTCCATCACACCATATTTCAAGCAGGCTTCGAAAAACAGGGCAGCACGGTCGAAATATCTCATGCTGTCGGGAAATGTAAAGATATATTAGAGAAATATCTGAGCAGTGTGTCATTTATCATGCACATTCAAACGTAATGGCGTTTAGGAATGGATATGTCAATCAATATTGTGTGCATTTGGGAAAAAAAATGCATCGAGACAAAATCTCACTTAAAAATTCATTATGCATTTGTTCACTCACTCATTTACTCTTAAGTCATTCCAAAACCATTTGCAATGGGAAAAGTTCGGAAGAATTGCCATGCAGCCCCCCCAAAAAGCACCATAATGTTGTAGTATAATCCAAATCTTCTGAAGACCAGATATTTGATCAAAATGTTGCTAATCACTAATAACCTTCCCCTCTGCTGTACTTCTAAAATCTAATTCACATTTCTGCTTATTCAAAATTTGGCATATGCTGTGTCAAGTTTGATTTAATTAGATGCCATACAAACATTCTGCTAAACATTTCTGTTTGTGTTACAAGAAAAGAAAAAAAAAGAAAGAAAAAAAAAGAAAGAAATTCCCATATGGTTTTGGAACAAAATGAGAATTTATGTATGCATTTATATATTTCATATTATCTCTGTGGGAGTAACCAAACTAAACCACAACAGATATTAAATTATCATGGATGAATGGGCAACATGCTGCACTGAATGCGGCAGAACAAAAAATGTAACAGGAAAAGCAATGCCCACCTGTGGAGCATCTCGCCCACTTTCTGAAAGCATCCTAATGAGAGCAGGACCAGGATGGCCTTTGACTTCAGATTAACCTGAGGAGAACACAGATGCTCTGCCCAGCGCTTCAGCACATCTGACCCTTCAGCTGGGTTCAGACGGACCTGAGGGAGAGAGAGACCATTCACAATCACAACAAACTGCAACCTAATTGTCTGGCTTCCACATTATTTTCCAGTGTCAGGAGGAAGTCTTTGTATTAGTCTATCAGCAAAACAAAGTTATGGTTATATAAGAAAGCAGGTGGATATTATGAGTGCTACTGAAGAAAAACTAGTTTGTGACATCAAATTTCTTAGAGACATTCAAGAACTTTGTTTGAAGGTGTTATTAGCAAGTTATTATTTCATTAAAGGGTACATATCATGCTTTTAAATCTTTAATTTTTAAATATAAATCATACATTTGTGGATCATACAAAACTGCAATGCTTGGGTCTGAATTCCTCATTATTATAGCTCCACAGGCCCCTTTTCTGATGTGCGTCTGTGAGCAACTCGTTTTGAAGCGGCCCCTTTAAATAAAAAGGAGATGTGTCAAACCCCGCCCGCTCTCCAGGTCGCTGAGTTCACGGTCGGTTCAACTCCACCCCATTCGCCCATTTTTGTAGTTTGATTAGAGATATATGATTAAATACTATAGCTTCAAATAACATTTTTATTCACATGTTAACAAGATGTCAACAACGGAAGACTTGTCCATCAAGCCTTACATGTTCGAGCCAGAGCGAGCGAGTTGAAAAAGATGACGACGAACCTGCAGAACAACGTCTTCATATGGATGCAGTGGTATGTAACTGTATTGTGTTATAATTCAAAGTTCGACTATTTCTCTTGTTAAAACAAGCACACTGACAAGATAAATTACTACGGTCTGATCTTACCACTAAAAATCTGTATTGATAATATGATAGAAAAGCATCAGAAAAAAAAACAGCAGCTAAATGACCATTGATGAAACTGAAGAACAATAACACTGCAGACGTGTAACGTTACTAAAAAACAAAAACTAAGAAAGACAAAGATACTGCTAAGCCATGACCACCATGTGTTTTAAGAAAGTAAGGTACTTTATTTTTATTAACGATATTTACAGCTTATCGAAATGCTCTGTTAGTCGTCTCCAAAGATAAAAGGAATTGACCCCTCATTCAGATGAAGTCAATCGACAAACCCTTCTGTATACTGGCGGAGGTTGTAGTATACTGCTTCAGGTCACTACATCCAACAACCGAACATTTTGACTAGCCCTCTCTGTAACTTCTGCATCATTGAGCTTGGACTACAAAATCGGAGCGAGTAATAATAATGGCGGATTGCTGGAAGTGTTGGGCCGGTAGTCAATGTCCCTATTTGTCAGTTCCGCTGCAAATACTGTGACGTAATTGTTCAAAAAACGTAATAGAGAACAGAAAAATCTGAACAGGTTGAAAAATGTGACCAAAACAGAATATAAAGATATAGCACCTGAAGAGAATAATTTCATATTTTCTGTACTTATAAACACTCCAAATATAAAACAAATGCATTTAAGGGCTAAAAAAGTTGATTTAGCATGATATGTCCCCTTTAAAATAATCTGCAATTGTTACTTTAGAGAAATGGCAACCTACAAAGCCTATGCACGTCGCCACTTCCCACGTCTAGTACTGTGGCATCCGCAATAAATAAATTAAACTGGTAGGTCATCTAAATACATGTAGGAAGTTATTGGCCAGAAAAAGCTGCAAAAAGCTTTTAGACAAAAGTCTGGTTCTTATGTAAGCAATAAGGTACGAGAGGCTGTGCTGTATCGTGAATAAGTAACAGATGAAGGGCGTTGTTAGGCACGACGCGAAGCGGAGTGCCTGCAACCCCTTTCAGCCGTTACTTATTCACGATACAGCACTTGCCTCGAGTATCTTATTGCTTTTATAAAACGGCTGCCACACAATATAAAAGTAAAAAACATTATTAGTGCAACTTCCTTGAAGTAAAATCACTAAAAGCCTACCTTCCGCTGGAAAAAAATAGTCCATGAGCGTGAACAGCAACAATGTTTCAATGTGTAAAATGCATGAAAGCTCAAATAAAAACAACATAGGGACACAGTGTTGCGCAGCGATCAATAGAACCGTTGGGTGAAGTGGTGGTAGCCGTGTTTTATCGTGAATAAAGCACAGCTCTTGACCAATCAGAATCAAGGATTCGAACTAACCGTTTTATATAATATAATGCAGAGGTTCCCAAACCTTTTCTGCCGTCCCCTTTTGTGGAGAAAATTATTTGTAAGACCTGCATGCACCCACATAAACAATCTCAGACATGACCTTACTTGCATAATCTGATGGGATTTACTTAACCATAGTAATTCTACAGTACTACAACATGGTTCATACTGTCAGGAGCCCATATTTTGAGTCTGTTAATTCCCCACTGTTGTACTGGGGACGCTGAGGGCGAAAGCACATTTGTCTTGTCATATTTTCTCGCCTTCAGGGAATGTTGCAAATTAGGGGTGTAACAATATATCGCAATACAAAAATGTAGTGTCCTACATTATTTTAAACATATCCAGTCAGTGACAGAGTGCAAACATATTCATCTAAAATTGTGTTTTCAGCTTCAGAATCATGAATATTGTTATTCTGGTGTGTCTATTGTCCTGCTTTGGGTTTCCAGCACCAAGTCCAAATCTATTCATTTACACACATAATGTAACATAAAATTTAGCATTTTAATCAACAGTAAATTTTTTGTTAAACTTTTGCTGTCATGTCTTGAGGTAATAATTAGTAACAACAGAAGTAACGATAATATCATATCGTGAGTTCAGTATCGTGATATGTATCAAATCGTGACATGAGGGCATCGTCACACCCCTATTGGAAATTCATTTGACCTTTGTGTGAGATGTTGGAGTGCGTCAGAAATAGAACAGGACATCAGTTTACTGTCAGAATCTGTAGTTGTGTTCGTGCCGCGTCCAGTGTAGACAGCATCACTGATTATAATGGGTTTTATTTGCTCACCGCTAGCTATGTTGTGTTAGTCGTGATAGTTAAAGTAAATTTATCTTCTGCTTTATTATGTTTCCTTGGCACTGTTCCGGTGTTCAACTCGTCCTGGGAAGTCCGTATTTATGAGTTGGGAAGTTGTGTTTACGAAGTCACTCCCGTCGAAACACTATGGTGGTGTACCTTCTCTTAATTGACTACACAATGGTTAGCAAGGTTTGTAAAACTCTACTTCTAGAAGAACAAGGATTGTGCATCAGGCGTGTTTTGCTTTTGAATGTTTTGCTATTCATGTTTTGTCTTGTTTTATGAATTTATCGAAGCCGCTGTAAACTATCATTACATATTATATAGTTATATTACAATGCAATTATATTTTGTGCATGGAATTAGCTTATTTTGTTGTAAATAAAACAGCCTGATAATATCACTGCTAATTAACTCTAAATATTGTGGTTTTCCGTCCATTTTCTCACTGACATGTCGCCAACTCGTAAAGATTGAGGCTTAAAGAAAATCCTAAGCTTCCAACTCGTATTCACAACTTTGTAGTGGCGCTCATGTGCGTTCAACTTGTGAACACGATCTTTTCGACATGACTTGAACGTACCATTATTCCACAACAACAATCGCTACATCTGATAACAGACTGTGAGTCATCTTGAGGAAATAAAATGTCAAAATAATATTTTGTGTACAATTATATACTTATAAGAAGATAATTTAGCAGTGGGGTCTTATATCACCCAGAAGAGGTTTCAATATCCTTTAGCCTTTCCCCAGACCCTTTGAATAACTCAGATGTGCCACCCAGTTTGGGAACTGATATAATGTATAGCTCTATATATATAAGTAGTGTTGATTAAAAAATATATATATTTGTGGATATGAACTAATCAATTCTAGTGAAGTCAGTGTGAATATATCCTGAACAGTTGATATATCAGCCGCTGTAGATTGTGTCTGGTTGAGGTACCTTGGCCAGCCATGCGGCGGTTCCACTCTCCATATGTCTGCAGATAACGACAAGCATCCGCCGCCTTGTCAATCAGGCAGAGCAACTGCACACCCTCTAAGAGTCAATCCAGTGAGAAAATAAATCACAAGCACTGGAGGTGGAATAGGGCTGATGTGTTTTTGACATGTCTCTGAGTTAATGAGCTCATACTAACACCCTTTAACACAACCACCCTTTAACACAACCTCCTTTAACACAACCAGGATTCATCAAAGAATCCTGCAATAAAAATGTAAAAAAACTGTTTTCAACATGGATAATAATCATACATGTTTTTGGAGCATAAAATCATCATATTAGAGTGATTTGTAAAGGATCATGTGACACTCAAGACTGGAGTAATGATGCTGAAAATTCAGCTTTTTTCAGAGGAATAAATTACATTTTAATATATATTAACATAAAAAAGGTCATTTTAAATTGTCATTATATTTCACAATATTACTGTGTTTTTTGTGTATTTTTTATCAAACAATTGCAGCCTTGGTGAGCAGAAGAGACTTCTTTTAAAAACATAAAAAAAATCTTACCGACCCTAAACTTTTGACCGGTAGTGTGTGTGTGTGTGTGTACATATATACATATATATATATATATATATATATATATATATATATGCGAGTATGTGTGACAAATCACGTTTTTGTATTTGATCCACATTTGCATCACAATGCAAATATTCTTTAGTAATTCTAAAAGGTTAAAAAAATTGCACTATATCATTTATCAATTTTCTTTATGAATAAAAATATCTATCTAAGATATATCTATCTTCTTTATGAATAAATATATCTATATCTATGTCTTCTTTTTTTGGTTTTGAAATAATATCTGGATGAAATGTGCTTTATCTTTTATCAATAAGACAATCCCAGAATACAACACAATAATGCATACTGGTCTGCTCCTCACATAAAGCTGTCGTATGGCTTGTATCCTATATAGGGAAAAAGTACAAACTGCTTTTATCACACTTTTTTTGTTAAAATAGCATGGGCAAACTCCTTCAGTGCTCTATAGAAGAAAGATAATCATTCAGTTCACACATGTAACACCCTACCTGCCAGTTTGCCATTGGCGATCATGTTTGTGGCCACCAGTTTGATTGTGCTCTGAGACGGGCCGGATGAGGTGATGGTGGTCACCAGACAGGCTTTGAGAGAGTCACAGTAGTAACTGGAGTTATCTGCACTGGTCTCCAACAGCAACTGCACCGCACGGTCCGTCTGATGAACAGAGAGAAAACAATTATTTATTCTGAATATTATTAGTCAACTGATATGTTTTAAATTGTATAGTCCTAGTCAATCACTGTATCCCCTAAAACTCATCTTTGATCACCAAAATTACATATTTAAGTGATTTTTCCTTGAAAAAAATTGAATGTAACATTGCTTCAGTTTACGAGGTTCTATAAATATGCAAATGAGCCCCACCTCCACTCACTCAGCTCAGAGATCCACTCGTTGACGATCACACATTGATCTGATTGGTTGCAAGGTAGTTTGTGATGTCAGAAACACCAACAATTTCACAGCGTGTTTTTGAGACTGTCTTTGGTTACTCAGCAATGGTAGTGACTTATAAATTTGCACATGGTTTGTCTTAAAGCACATTTAAAACACCACACAGAGATATACAACATTGATGAATGATAAACAACATTAAAAGCTGGATTTTCACCACAGAGGGACTTTACATTAATAGAACATTTATGTTATATCCCGGTTGGCCAAATTAGATAAAAGTAATGCACGGCTTTCAGAGGCTTTAATCAATCATGTTGTGTTCACCATCAGTTTTGAGTTCACAAGTAATTTCTCATTTCTTTCAACTTAATACACTTTCTTATTGGTTTTTCTTATACTACAGTTCTCCAGTTCCCCTTGTTTAGGACTCTCTAAAGCATTCTTGAAAGGACAGCTGTGAATGATGGATTTCCACCCTACAGGTCCTGCAGACGGCAGGAGACTGCAGAACAGGGTCATGTGTGTGTGAGGTGTGTGTACTGAATACATCTACTGAACCATTAACGCTGCCCAGGTATATTTTTTTATCCACCTGAGTGAACAACATCATCTGCAATTAATTTATGAGTGAATAATCTCCTTCTGTACATGTTCATTCTCTTTAATCACATGAAGGGTCAAGTCAAGTCATCCTCATTTATACAGCGCTTTTAACAATGTAGATCATTTCAAAGCAGCTTTACAGAGATAAACATATAATTTAAGGTAACAGAGACTGGTTTGGTTTTATAGCAGTTTTCCAGTTAAAGATAGTTTTGGGGTCTACTGACAAACACACGTGCTGCAGAGAAACATCAATGCACCCGAAATCACATACTTCCTACTATATAGTATGTGAAATACACCACGCCAAAAATGGTTTTTATGTCCAAATACATCAAGTAGTTTTTGAAAACAGTTAGCGAAAAGAACCTGGATGACTTTTACTGAGATTGAGGTGTGCATTCGATGGATACTTTACTATCCCATGAGGCCACAGGAGAGGATTTGTGAATGGCAGTGAAGCCACGCAGCTGACGCTGGTAGATCATGTGACAGTAACAACATGGCGGATGCAGAAAGTCTGAATTTAATTCATACTACACACATTCATTTGGTCACCGTTATGTTAAATTTAATTCAGTTAAAGTTGTTTTCATTAATCACTTGTGTTTCTTTGTCCTTGTTTCCCGCCACTCATTAGTTTCTATGGTCACTGATTATCATCACAGCTGGTCATTATTTTGTCATCATCACCATGTGATGTGCCTATGTGGCATTGATTCAACAAGGTGCTGAAAGCATTCTTTAGAAATGTTGGCCTATATTGATAGGATAGCATCTTGCAGTTGATGGAGATTTGTGGGATGCACATCCAGGGCACGAAGCTCCCGTTTCACCACATCCCAAAGATGCTCTATCGGGTTGAGATCTGGTGACTGTGGGGCCATTTTAGTACAGTAAACTCATTGTCTTGTTCAAGAAACAATTTGAAATGATTCGTAGCTTTGTGACATGGTGCATTATCCTGTTGGAAGTAGCCATCAGAGGATGGGGACATGGTGGGCATAAAGGGATGGACATGGTCAGAAACAATGCTCAGGTAGGCCGTGACATTTAAACGATGCCCAATTGCCACTAAGAGCCCTAAAGTGTGCCAAGAAAATCCCCCACACCATTACACCACCACCACCAGCCTGCACAGAGGTAACAAGGCATGATGGATCCATGTTCTCATACTGTTTACGCAAAATTCTGACTCTACCATCTGAATGTCTCAACAGAAATCGAGACTCATCAGACTAGGCAACATTTTTCCAGTCTTCAACTGTCCAATTTTGTTGAGCTCTTGCAAGTTGCCGCCTCTTTATCCTATTTGTAGTGGAGATGAGTGGTACCCGGTGGGGTCTTCTGCTGTTATAGCCCATCCGCCTCAAGGTTGTGTGTGTTGTGGCTTCACAAATGCTTTGCTGCATACCTCGGTTGTAACAAGTGGTTATTTCAGTCAAAGTTGCTCTTCTATCAGCTTGAATCAGTCGGTCCATTCTCCTCTGACCTCTAGCATTAACAAGGCATTTTCTCCCACAGGACTGCCGCATAATGGATGTTTTTCCCTTTTCACACCATTCTTTGTATATGTTTACCTTACTGTAACAGATATGTTTCTTGTTTTGATAATGACGTAATGTAAAGAAGTGTGCAGGTACTTGCCTGTCCCAGCAGCAGCAGTTGGTCAGCACACTTTTTGGTGTGTTCGTAGCTGGACCTTTTCACTTCTTGTAGACGAACTCGCTCCAGCTGAAACCTCTATATGAGAGACTCAAGTCATCAAAAACATGTACAGTGCAGGATAGAAAACAGAACTTAAAGAATGAACAAAATCCTGTTTTGATTTGATTCATATTTAGATCAGATATTTAGATCAAATCCTTATGTGTTAATCCTTATTTTAAGCTGAATGTTTCTAAAGATAGATTTATTGATCCCTCAGGGGAAGTCATATTTTTCCCTCTTATGTTCAAGAAGTAGTTCACTTTTCAAAAAACTTTTGCTGAAAAATTTCCCACCCCATGTCATCCAAGCTGTCCATGTCTTTCTTTCTTCATTTTTCTCCATATAATGGACTTTACTGATAACCATGCAGTTCAAGGTCCAAATGAGAGTTTCAGTGCAGCTTCAAAGGGCTTTAAACAATTCCAGATGATGAATAAGGGTCTTATAAAGCTAAATGATCGCTCATTAAAAATAAATAAATAAAGTTTAAGTTTTATAAGCACAAATGGTCGCCTTGCTCTGTTCTGTGATGCGAGTTTGTGACTCTCCTGGTTCGAACTAGTTCATCAAAATGAACGAATCTTTTTTGTGTGTCATTTGGTTCATTCAAACAAACGATTTTGAGCTTATAAAACCGTAAACTTTGTTATTTATTTATTAAATGAGTGCAATCGTTTCGTTGATAAGACCCTTATTCATCGTCTGGAATCATTTAAAACCCTTCTGAACAGTTTGCACTGAAACTGTCTTTTGGACCTTGAACTGTTTGGTTCCCATTGAAGTCCATTATATGGAGAAAAATCAGGAATGTTTTAATCAAAAACCTTAATTTCTTTTCAACTGAAGAAAGAAAGACATGGACATCTTGGATGACATGTGGGTGAGTAAATTATCAGCAAAAGTTTTTTTTTTAAAGTGAACTACTCCTTTAATACTAGAGATAACTTTGAATGATCAATTAACACTTCCAGTGACACCTGACTCTAAACAGCTTCATTATGCTGTTTTACAGTTTTCCGTCTAGACAAACAGCTAAAATATGCAGTGTGATCTTACAAAAGCCACTCTGAAAGGCATACAGCCAGCTTCATCTCACAATATCTTGGAAATCAGCAAATAATGAAATATATATGGTGTAAAAATACACGCTAGTGTTAGAAGCATAACATTATCAGACGAACAGCTTTCTTAACCACACATTGGAAAAACAAACTTTGCTAATCAGATGAGTCTCATTGCATTCTGCGAAATAGAAATCTGTTATAATATTTTCAATTTTGTATGAGAGCTTTACACCTCAAGACAAAGCTTGTCATGCTGCATTTAAAATTCAATGCATTTTCAATGCATTTGTATTTCACTGCTGGCAAATTGGATTTCAATCAAACTTGGCTGCTCTCAAGTTTAAAAAAACTTGAAACCAGTACAACATGAGGAGCGAAATCAGAGAAAATGATTGACAAATAAGTAAACACTAGACCATTTCATGAAACAAAGCTGCAAAAACAGGCCTTTATTTGCAGCCACAAAGTAATCTGGAAGTCAATGATTATTAATGAGAGTTGGTAAAAGATAAAATATATTTTATATATATATATATAAAAATATACTGTTAATATAAATATACACTGTTGCATTAAGTTTTGTAGTAAAAAAAATATTTGGTTTACTGCTGATAATGGTGCAGCAATTATGTACTTTTTTCTCACAATAAAGCAAACTAGTTTTGTATAATGGAGTGTTATAATTTCAGGTGTAATCTGCACTATTAACAAATAACTCAACATGACAATCTCTCTCCATTTAGGAAGAATAACTGGCTATTATGAATGAAACCCCAAAAGTCCTGTTGAATATTGCGGTGTTAATATTCAGAGTCTCTCTCTCTGAAGACCTCTCAGGAATCAGTGTGTCATAAATCCACTGGTATACAGCTAATCCCAGTCTAATTACTGATGCTCCATTAATGCCATTCAGTAAACTGTAGAATAGCTCTACAACAGCACATTCAGTTAATGTGAGATGTGCGGCCTCATGCTGGCACTATGGCAGGGTGTTTTGTTCAGTACATGTCTAAAGTGTCTGCGAGCTTCCGCCCTCAATGATGTTGGGGGGCTGAAATGTGACATTTAATTAATGCTTCTTTTTCTTTTTTAATAGTGAACATATAGGGGTGGTGTCATATTTGGCTTTCATATAGGGGTGGTGATGGCGCAGTGGATCAGACACATGCCTTTGGTGTGAGAGACCGGTTTCAATCCACTGCGAGACACCAATGTGTCCCTGAGCAAGACACTTAACCCATAGTTGCTCCAGAGGGGTGTGACCTCTGACATATATAGCAATTGCTTTGAATAAAAGTGTCAGCTAAATGCTAAAATGAAAAGAAAGTAAAAGAGGAATGGACAACCAGGAATCTGTATTGAAAACTAGAAACAACTCAATTTACAAATAAATTACTTCAAATTATTGTTTAAAACCCTAGCATTAATAATATGAGCAATTATAATAATCTTTTCAAATCAAACAGCAATAACACCCCAAAAAACCTAATAACAACAGGGGAAATTCTGGCACCACTGACTTCTATAGTATTTTTTTTCCTACTATGGATCGTCAATGGTGCCAAACAACTGTTTAGTTCCAGTTGTTCTTCAAAATATCTTCCTTTGTGTTCAGCAAAAGAAATAAACTCATATATAGGTTTGCAACAACTGAGAGGGTAAGCAAATGGGTGGACTATCCCTTTAATGGAAATCCCTGAACAAAAGCCCAAAACCTCAGGCAAATGGATGCTGTTCACAATCACTATGTATGAATTTGTAAATTATTGCTGCAAGGTTTTGAGGAATATCCTCTTTCATAATCCTCATATCCATGTATTGTTTCTGGAATCATACCTGGAAGAAGGAGCTTTCACAGAGGGTGTCATGGCAGATGTCCAGGTGGCTCTGGGGCCCTCGGCTGCCGCTTGGCCTTCTGGGACAGATCCGCTGGCCTGGCAGCTCTGAGAAAAGGACTGGATATAATGAGCAGCCACCGTCCAGAACTGAAGGTCTGATTCATCGCCAAACAGCCTGATCAAATATTAATATTAATTAGAGGAACTCCAGGGCAAAAACAACAACAACAACAACAAAGTGAACGTGCTTGGACCTATTTATAAATAAGTATAATTAGAAAATCTTTACAAATATAGTAGGGTCCATATAATTTAAAGGATTAGTTCACTTCAGAACGAAATTTCCTGATAATTTACTCGCCCCCACATCAGCCGAGATGTTCTTCAGTCGAAAAGAAATGAAGGTTTTTGAGGGAAACATTCCAGGATTTTTCTCCATCTTGCACTAGTTCTGCAATTACATAATCAGGTTGAAAGGTCACGTGTGATGTAGGCGGCAAGTACCGACCTACTTGCTGCGTCCCAATTCACATACTATCCATCCTAAATAGTATTCAAAAACAGAATTAGTATGTCCCAAGTCGTAGTATGTTGAAATGAGTGTCCCAAAGAGAACCTCGGATGGTCTACTAATATCCGGTCAGTATCCGAAGGGCAGATTGATGCACGCACGTTATTTGCCGACGTTTAACGCCTCGTGACTAAACAAAGTACGCCAATGTGAGTGTTCACACCAACGTGTAAAAAGCCACGTGTAAAAGCATCATTTAAAAAAAAAAAAAAAAAGCCTCGGGTTCGTTTTTTTCAGTTTGACGCCGCGTCAAAAACTATCTGACCAATGAGATTGGCGCTTTTGCTCACGTGTTTGGAGCATCTAAAGTTACAGTAAAACACAACTTGGGGGCGCTCAAACACAAACGGTCTTGCCGAGCACACATACGTAACGGCGAAGAAGATATATGCCAGAGTAGCGTCAAAGTCTAGTCACTGCCAGGAAGAAATAAGACGAGAAAGATTCAAGGCAAGATGCTGCTGGTCTCGTTGGTGTAAGAACATAAAGAACTAAATGACAAATGCGACAGCGACATAAAACATCTTGATAAAAGAGAAATACTGAATGGAGTGGTATTTCAGAGCAAATGGGCACCATCTAATGTCAGGGAATGAATTTGCATGTTCACTCGGCTCATCGTCACCAAAATCGCTTGGGTGTGAACACAAAAACACGCTGAAAAACGCGCGTGATATTCGTCTCAGTGTGTACGGGCCTTAACGGCTGACACTGCCCACAACCCATTGCGCGTTGTATGAGCATTCGGAAAGAAATACAAACACAAGTGAAAAGTGAAAAAAAAAAAAAAAAAAAACTACAGACATGGAGGACGCG
Source organism: Hybognathus amarus (assembly GCA_030378365.1). NCBI lineage: Eukaryota > Metazoa > Chordata > Actinopteri > Cypriniformes > Leuciscidae > Hybognathus > Hybognathus amarus. The sequence continues at coordinate 126,796 of JAQIUQ010000770.1, read as the reverse complement.
TGAGTCCGGCGGTTGTGTAGAGAGATTTAGATAAAGGGCTTTAAGTGATTAATTATCAGTATCTACAGTAACCTGATAAAAATATATTTATTCAATGTTGGCTATATTATTATATTGCATCTGCATAAGCATTGTGAACTTTTGTAAAGATACGTTTAGCCATTAACTTTTAAATGCATCATTACATTCAAATTGCAAACACATGAGAGTCTCCGCATGAAAGACCCACGAATGACAAATGAATTGTGTGACATTTCTCTCCGAAACGGGAAGAAATTAAATTAGATTGAATGGAGGATTTTAACTGTGACTAGATGATTGACAGGTCAGATTACGGTGACAGGATGATTGACAGGTCAATTTACGGTGACAGGATGATTGACAGGGCAGTTTACGGTGACAGGAGCTGTCCGTTAAAGATGACGAAGTAGTATGTCCCAAAGCTTGACTACTTTTTTGCTACATACTCAAAAGTATGTACCTTTTCTTCATAAAAAAGAGTACATACTATTAGGGCGTAGTATAAGTAGGCGAATTGGGACGCAGCAACTGTTTAAACGCCATTTACAAAAACGGTAAACAAACAATATCGGATGATTTGGGGGAAAAATTAGATTTGTGAAACTAAAAACATGCGACCTTTTAACGTGATTGGTCATCGCAGAGCTAGTGCAAGACGAGCATTTGTGGTTAAAAAGTACACACGTTTATCTTTTTATAGAAAATGGCCAATAGTTTGGCAAGATAAGACTCTATTCCTCAGATGAGATCGAGTTTCGAGACTTTGAAGCTGCACTGAAACTACAATTTGGACCTTCAAACAGTTGGACCCCATTGAAGTCACTATAAGCAGAAAAATCCTGGAATGTTTTCCTCAAAGACAGACATGAACATCTTAGATGAAGAGGGAGTGAGTAAATAATCTAGGATATTTTCATTCTGAAGTGAACTATTCCTTTAAACCTGAACTGGAATGCTTTCTCAATAAAAAAAATTGGTGCACAACCCCGCTGAACCGACACTTACCGAGACACTGCAGGAGGCAGCGTTGCAGCAAGTTCAGATTTGGGTCCTGGAGAACGCTTTTGATGTCACTTGAGTTGGAAAACAAAAACTAGTTAGACATGACCCAGAATGAAAACATCATATGTGAGAGGGCAGCGTGAGCTTTTAAAAAAAGGCATTGTGAGCTATTTGAGGATCATTCTGTCCCTGCTTTTATTAATAGCTACTTCTTTGAAGGCAAAGAAATGGCCTTGAATACCATACTTGAATTGCAGAGTTATTACAGAAACAGTGCTAATTTCTGGGAGTGAACATACTTAGAAAGAGAGTTGAGCTGTTCCTGGATCAGTCCCTTGATTTCATCTTTTTCTATGTAGTCTCTAAGGATGGAAGCACACCAATACAAGTCAGCAGAAGAGATCATGTTTTGTCTGGATGAATCAAGTTGCTGTTCAAGTGTAAAGTATGTCATGAAAAGATTCAAATAGACTAATTAAACAAAAATAAACTGTCTGAAACAAGGGTTACCAGACATACTGATTGATCACTGGATTTCAGAAACAATGCTCAGGTAGGCCGTGGCATTTTAACAATCCCTAATTGGCACTAAGGGGCCTAAAGTGTGCCAAGAGAGCATCCCCCACACCATTATACCACCACCACCAGCCTGCACAGGGGTAACAAGGCATGGCTTTTCTTAGTCATGTCTGTGAACTTTGTGAATAGGCTTTATTTTAAACTCTACTGAAGCATGAACTCACAAAAGATAAACAACGTTTCTCGTTCTTCAAAACAATAATAAAATTGCCTTTTTATGTCATGCCGTATTTTGATAGTTACACATTTTCCCAACAGAATGTGATGAAGCACGACCAGGAACTACTTTTTAACGGATATTAACTTATTTTGATCATGAACACCTTTTTCAGGTGTTCATGATCAAATCTTTTAAAGGGATATCTCCACTTTTTAGGAAATAGGCTCATTTTAAAACTCCACCATGGTACGGCAGTAAAGTTTCTTGATTATTACGCAGGAATGAGAGTATATTTCCTAGCCGTATCAGCCTAGAAAATCACAACTTTACATTTCCCGTCGGTCTTAGTGCATGATGTAACTACAGAAGAGTAAAATTTTAAATAGGTAAAAATAAAAAGTATCGAAGACTTTGGTCATTTTTTCATTTTTTTTGAGAAATGCTAATTTCTTGTGCACTTCAATGATGTACAGTATGCTAAGCTATGCTAAAAGTGGTACTGCCAGAACCGGAGTTCGGCTGAATGGATTAAAATACAGTAAAACTCAACAGTTTAACTCTGGGGGAGTTGTAAAATGAGCCTATTTCCAAAAAAGTGGAGTATCCCTTTAAACGAAGACACATGAGGAAAATCAGGCACCAAATGATTTATTTAAACAATTATACTTACAGTATTAGTGTGTACATCTCTCCAATAAGACCCTCAACAGAATTTGTAACATACATGCTACTACAAGACTTTGACTATGTAATCTCTCTAAAAAGAGCAATATATAGATGAAAAATTATGTTGTTTATTAATAAAAGATGATGTAATTTCCATGTCTTTTCCAGATCTTGAAATCACATCATCACAAATAAATCCACAAATCTATTCACAGAATTGTATCTAAATGCCACAAAAATAAAAGAAAAAGATCATACGATACATCTGTGTGAAGGGATTCATAGAGATACACATTTCCTTTTGGGAAATTGACATGCAAGTCTGTGAACTTTGTGAATAGGCTTTATATTAAACTCTATGAAGCATGAAATATGAAATCACAAAAGATAAACAACGTTTCTCGTTCTTCAAAACAATAATAAAATTGCTTATGTCATGGCGTTTTTTGATAGAGTTACACATTTTTCCAAACAGAATGTGATGAAGCACGACCAGGAACTACTTTTTAAGGGATATTAACTTATTTTAAGTAAATATTTCAAAAAAAGGAAAAACCCAAATGGATCAAATTGATGCAAATGAAACAATAGGCCATTTTTGCAACTGCAGGGAACATGCAACATAGTAAGGTTTATAAACAGTAAATGTAAAAGCCTTCAACTTGGAAGCATGTTATGTTATTAATGGGACGGGTAAAACATGAAAAGTCGATATTTAAGTGCATAAAACTAGGAAAACAATGCCATTTTTACAGTTTACTGTACTAATTGGGTCAATGATATGATTCCTGGTTGTAAGAGTAAGGGTAAATAATATATTTAGATTTTATGATGCCTTGGTGATCAGTTATTGTGTCTTGTATGTTATTAATGGAGTTGACATTTTATGAAAATAAATTTTCAATCCATCAGCCCCACTGTACTGTGCTGGAAAACTGATGAAATCAGCAAGTACTAAAAATAAAGTACTGGTTATTGTACTAAATAGATTGGTGCATCCCTATATATATAAAAAACAATAATTTTAAAAAAGTTGTGTTGCACTTCAGTTTAAGATCCAAATCTCACTATTAAATTGGACCTTTGCCTCAATAAACTTTTAATTACTGCTTATTAACAGTTTAATTAACAATTAGAACTAGTATGCTGATGAGCAACTAGTTATTAGTGAGAACTGGACCCTTAACTAAAATTTTACCAAAAGTTTTCTTTTATGTATGCAGAATTTTTTTATTTTAACTAAGCTTTTGTTCTGGTCAGATTTAGTTTCAGTGAAGACAGTTATCAAAGCAGACTAGATGAAAATGTGCTGTGAATGACTTTTTCGAATGGATGAAAGCGGATCTGACAGAACAGGCAGCCGCCACGGACAGTTGAGAGATGTCCATGGTGAAATGTGACCGCCGCGGCTTGCAGCAGGCAGGAAAGGCCTTCACAGTGTGAGGGCAGCACGTGGCAGCAGAAGATAGGGACACCACACTGGATCTGAAACACACACCACAGAGGCAAGCCTCAGGCTAATCTGAGCACCAACACGTCTGTCTGACGCCATTACCCACTTAACCAAAGTTCTGGCACTGAAAAATGTAATTTCATAAGTAAAGTGTCAGCATTTGCACCGACAAACGATGAAGGTTGACAGGTTCCCAACACATTTATCAGCTGTCCTTACTCTGGGGACTTCCCATTGACTTTCAGTGCTCTTAAAGGGATAGTTCAGACAAAAACAATCTCTCTCTAGCAGGAGTAGGCATATATATGTGTATATATACACTCACCTAAAGGACTATTAGGAACACCATACAAATACTGTGTTTGACCCCCTTTTGCCTTCAGAACTGCCTTAATTCTTCGTGGCATTGATTCAACAAGATGCTGAAAGCCGCATTCTTTAGAAATGTTGGCCCATACTGATAGGATAGCATCTTGCAGTTAATGGAGATTCGTGGGATGCACATCCAGGGCACGAAGCTCCCAATTCCACCACATCCTAAAGATGCTCTATTGGGTTGAGATCTGGTGACTGTGGGGCCATTTTAGTACAGTGAACTCATTGTCATGTTCAAGAAACCAATCTGAAATGATTCGAGCTTTGTGACATGGTGCATTATCCTGCTGGAAGCAGCCATCAGAAGGATGGGGACATGGTGGGCATAAAGGGGATGGACATGGTCAAGAAGACGATGCTCAGGTGGGCGGGGCATTTAAACGATGCCCAATTGGCACTAAGGGGCCTAAAGTGTGCCAAGAAAACATCCCCCACACCATTACACCACCACCACCAGCCTGCACAGTGGTAACAAGGCATGATGGGTCCATGTTCTCATTCTGGTTTACGCCAAATTTTGACTCTACCATCTGAATGTCTCAACAGAAATCGAACTCATCAGACCAGGCAACATATTTCCAGTCTTCAACTGTCCAATTTTAGTGAGCTCTTGCAAATTGTAGCCTCTTTTTTCCTCTTTGTAGTGGAGATGAGTGGTACCCAATGCGAGTCCTTCTGCTGTTGTAGCCATCCGCCTCAAGGTTGTCATGTTGTGGCTATTATAATATATTTATATATAGTGGCTTATGGCTTGATGTACCATGGGGGATATGTGGGCCGCTGCCCAAGCAAGTTGAAAACCACTGCACTAAAGCTACTCAAAACATCATTAAATGTGAATTGTGATAATTGGACCAATAAGTCGCAATTACAATTTCAAGGGAATAATCGACAATTATGATTTTTGTCATAATCATGTAGCCATAAGAAGCAGTGTAGCGAATCATAGTCCGCAAACATACGTACATTTCCATTTACATGCATAAAATATTTTACAACTCCCACAAGAGTTGTCATTACTGAAATCCATTTCAGTCATTTGACCCCGTGACCTTTTTTCCAGCCAAAAGCACTAACCTGTTGCAGGTCCTGCTCATCCATTCTGTAACTGGCAGACTTCATGGCCATCTCCAGCACTCTCACACAGCCATCATCTGATGCCAGCACCACTTTATCTGGGCTACAGTCGATATACCAGAATCCTGTAACTCACGTTACGGCCCACTCTGATGCTGCTCACCATCTGCACCTGTAGGAGTGTGTGATGGCATTATCTTTCAAGAATACAGGCAGAGAAAAGTCTAAAAGCTGATACTGGTGGATTATCATCAGCACTCTCAAAGGCCTCCGTACAATTCAATTTGAGGACCGGAGACGGTTATGTAAGTTACATAGCAACAAACACACTTCAGAGTTTCCCAAGATATAAATATTGTATTCTGTCAAAAACCCTTGAAAGATTAAATCCGCTTCTTGAGCTTTTTCAGCTGGATAGAAAATGTGCTGCTATGGGGAACTGCTAAGATGGTGGCTCTTGCTTCATAAGGACTTAGAAATGAAGCAGTTGTGCTTCTGTATCTGCATGTTAAAATGAAGTAGTGGTGCTTGTTTTAAATGAATACATGAATAAATAAACACACACACCTCTTTGGTGCTCCGAGACCTCAGCTCCATCTGTGTACATCACTAGAAGTTTTTGGTTGCCTTTCCCTGGAGCAGAGCGAATTTTCTCACCCACCCCGCGATGTGTAGGTACACCCCTGAAGAATATTAATGAGTGTGACATTTTATCTGAGTTAACACGGTAAAAGTGTGTGTGATGAACACAGTTGCACTTTTCTCAACTCAGTCCCTTATGATGCGTCAGTTCAGTAAATAGAATTAAATGTGTTTTCACACGTACATGACTGGAGACATGTTTGACTTGCTGAGTTATCTAGTGATGTGTACATTTGTACCTTGAAAGACGGGCCTTTCAGGTCCCAAAAATTAGAGGTTTCCATCTACATCTCCCAGAACTAGAGTGTCTCCTTCCCATGCAATACAGGCAATACTCCCATACTGCCCTGAAGAGAAAAGACATTCAGTTTCTGCTCATAAAACACATCGGACACAGCTAATGTGCCACAACACCTATAGAGTTGTCACGATACTGCTTTAAAAGAAAAGGTTCTAAGGAAAAACTAAGTTAAACTTCGCAAACCTAAAACATATAAAGTGCCAACAACTAAACAAATTCACAACACATATTTAATGCGATTTTAAACATTCCTACTACTACAAAAAAAAAAAATATATTGCTAAATATCGATGATTACATTTTTTCAACTGCAAATACCCCCAATATTCATTTCACATCTTCATATCATCTTTGTTTAGTATTTTCCTTCCCTTTTTTTATAGAAATTACAGTTGAATGAACAGAATTAATGCAACAAATGAACACTGGTAACTAAGAATATGAGTTTTGTGTCACTGGTTATGCTGAAAGCATACAGTATATATGGGTCGCTTACAAACTCAAACTACCAACAGTGAAATTGAAAGAGAATGGATCTGAACAACCGATCAGAAATAGAAATGTGGCTTGTGAAAAAAAAGCCCTGCAGGAGATAAAAGGATAATGAGATGAAGAAGGAGCCATTTTCTTTCCATCTCCTCTTTCATCTCAAAAGTTTAAAACTGCAGATGTTTCAACGTTCAGGAAATGTTTGAAAACTCCTTTGATCCATCAGAAGAGTGTGTACGGCTGTATTTATTACATGCTGTCTCAGGACTTTACAAAATGTTCATCTGAAACAGAATCTGCTTTCATGTGTGACTGATTATTATCTGAGTGATGGAACAAAACAGGATATAGGAAATACGAAAATAAAAGTTTATGTTTAAGCCAATTGTGTTGGATTAACTGGGTGCAACATTCACTTCTGCACAAAATGTGTAAGGAAATCTAGCATTCAAAATGATGATTACATTGAGTGTACAGGATGGTTTAAAACTGATTTTTAGCTTTATATATCGAATCGTCACCAACAACAGACAGATCAGTTGACTGACTTGCTGAACATATGATCACATTTTGGTCACACTTTAGATTAGGTCACTATTTACTACTAACTTTGTCCTCAATAAACTCCTAATTTCTGCTTTATTAACAGTTACTTGTTGAGTTTAGGTATTGGCTAGGATTCAGAAATGTAGAAATAAGGTAGGCAGAATAACGCATTAATATGTGTTTATCAGTAAGGGTTAATGCTAGGGGTTTAACAATATCTCGTGCCACAATATGACAATATTTTAAATATAGTTAATGCCCAACGAGGTGTCTAATGTCAGGTGTTAATGGACGATGGCGAGGTGTGAGACCGTTCAACAGCAGCGAAGACCATTAATACCTGACTAGACACCTCGAAAGGCATTAACCGGCTTATACCATGGTCACTTGCCAAATAAAATATTTTCAAAACATTGGTTTATGTTTTAGTTGTCGTGATTCTCTGCACTGGCTCGGCAAAACTTCGGTTCATACACACAAGTCTTGTACAGGACCATATAAGCATCTAAAGATTTATATGCCCTCAGTTTCTCTTTATGATCGGTTTCTCTATGAGGTAGGTGTGAGAAGTCAGGCCACTCAACCGAGATAACGTAACGTTAATCCTGTCAGATCGTCCATGCATTCAGTGAGTAAAAATAAAAATAAAAATAACTTTTGGAAATAACAATCGCAGTATTGAGACACTGAGTAGACCTTACACATGTAAGATAAAGTATGATTTTCTCCAGTCATTGTTTAAAAACAAGCTAACAATACTTGCTAACTCAGCGTTAGTGAAGCGGCCAGAGCGCTCGTTCTGCATAAGTCAGTTAAAGACAGTAGATCAGAACTAAGAGAGCACACTCACATCAGGTGGAATAAGTGCGCCATCCTTCACACTGTTGCCTTCCACGGTGATGTGATAGACCTGGCCGTCTGTGTCAGTAAACACGGAAAGTGTTCTCGAGCCGATATCTCCTGACCTGTTTCAGACTTGCTCTCAGCGTCCTGCAACATACTGACAGACAGCAACAGACAGCTGAGATCGAAACAGCAACCACTTAGACTGGAGCATGTACCAAAGTACCAATGATTAGTGAATCAAAGCTAGACTCTAGCAAAAGTTTGAATTTTTTTTTTAAATAGACAAAAAAAAAATTAAAGTTCTATAATTTACCCATCATGTAATTCCAAACGTCGGTTACTTAAAGGGATAGTTTAAGTATGATCTGTTTTATCTTACCTCAAGGGCATCCAATGTAGGTGTCTTTGTTTCCACAGTAGTTTAAATTTTTATATTTTTTGTCTGTCAATCATATAATGGAGGTCTATGGTCACCACCTCAAAGAGCATGCACAGAGAAGTCCAAATTGAAACATGATCTTAATGACTCGTAAATGTAAGTACACATTGATGGCCTACAGGTCCAAAACGAGCGGTTTGTGTGAGAAAACGGAACAGTATTTATATAGTTTTTACCTCTTCAACCACAGCCACGTCTTAGTTTGCAAGCACTGGGAAGTGACTCTCTTCGCGTGTGTGTATGTCACTCATTGTTTACTCTGAGATTTGGAAGCGCCACCTTTCACTGTGAAGATCTAAACATATTTAAATACACAGGAAATCGCAATGGGAAAACAATTTCTATATAATAACAGACATAGCTTTATTCGCACAGGCGCAGAGTGTCACTTTCCGACGCGTGCAGCCGAAGCGCGCCGCGCCTTCAGATCACTTGGACGTGGCTGTGGTTACAGGAGATGAAAACGATATGAAGATACTGTTCGTTTTCTCACACAAACCGCTCGTTTCATGTCTTAGGCCATCTATGTGTACTTGCATTGCACGAATTTATTAAATCATGTTTAATTTGGACTTCTCTGTGCATGCTCTTTGAGGTGGTGACCATGGACCTCCATTATGTAACTGACAGACAAGAACGGGTTTGACCTAAATTCTCAAAATTGAAACAACTAAGAAACAAAGACACCTACATCTTGGATGCCCTTATGGTACGATAAAACATCAAAAATTACTTTCAAAGTGAACTATCCCTTTAATTTCTTCATGGAACACAAATATTCAGCGCAAATAACCCTCGAGCTGCAGCGAGGATAAGAGATCGAAATGGTCCAAATGATTTATCAAATTAATTATAAATCTCTGTGTACATTAGAAGTTTTGTAATACAGTTCAGGAGTTATGTAGTCATGCTATGCTGCTTTTATGTAATTTCAGAGCTTGATATTGCATGTTTTTCATGTTTCATGTTCTCCAGAAAAGGCAAGGTGATGGAAAGTGATGACAGTTGTGATTTTGAGTGCACCTGACCTAATGACTGAGGATTCGACACTGCTCTGCTCCGCGCTCGGCGAGCGTGGTCTGTCTGGCCATGGCCTCGCGCGCAGCAAGCTGCTTTTTCTTCAGGCTTTTAAGGTTATGCCAAGGAGACCACTCCTGTTTACACACAAATACATGTTAGCATGAGTCACTGCACAGACAGTCTTAATGTAAGAAAATGCTCAAAGAATATTGGTGAACATATTTGATGGAGGATTAAAGGGGGTCATAAACTGCATTTGATCAATCGCATTTGGTCATAAACCCTATTGTTTTAGATAGATTGTTATTAATATTAGGTGCTCAAATTAGGATATGCAACATGATTCCTGAAGAAGCATCACACTTTGTGGAGGTCAGTAATAGGTGAGAGTGGTTTATGATTCCTCTCAAGGAAAATAAAATACCGTATTTCCTTTACAGTTTTATTTTAGATTTTGAAGGTTTTTACAGAGGTGTCTGCTCTAATTTTATTATTACATTTTTGGTGGTGGAAATTTGGCCGACAGTAATTTCCAACTTATAAACTTCTCTAATCAAGTATGGTGATATCTATTATTTCAATGTTCTTTTCCCAATTCACCTGGTGTGCATTTTTCTCTTTAGGTTGAATGTAAAGGAATAAATATAACTGTGAAATACATCTATGCTACTTCATAAAAAACTTATGTTATCACCAGTTTTGGAAACAGTGCCACCAACTGATCAAGCTTCAGACTCAAATGTCTATTTTCTTCTAATTTCTAATAATTTCTAATACATTGCCAAAATTATGATGTCACTTTGAAGGCCAAAATGCGGAAGTGAGTTAGCATTTTAGCACTTCCGGTTCCCTTGCCCTGAAAGTCTATGGGTTATCTATTTTAAATGGGTTTTTGCTAAATCACCTGAAATAAGGTCTGTGGTGAACAAAAGCCTCTAAATATTTCACGTTTTGATCTATGACATAAAACACAGTTATAACCCGTTTGTGGTTTTATAAACTTCATTGTGTCTGCTTGTGTTTTTATAAACTTTATTGGGTCTGCTTGTGTTTTTTAAACTTTATTGTGTCTTCTTCTGGTTTTATAAACTTCATTGTGTCTGCTTGTGGTTTTAAAACGTTATTGTGTGTGCTTGTGTTTTTATAAACTTTGTGTCTGCTTGTGTTTTTTAAACTTTAATGTTTTAAAACCACAGACACAATAAAGCTTATAAAACCACAAGCAAACACAATATTGTATGTGCTTGTGTTTTTTAAAACTTTGTGTCTGCTTGTGTTTTTTAAACTTTATTGTGTCTGTGTTTTTAAACTTCATTGTGTCTGTGTTTTTGTAGTAAACTTTATTGTGTCTGCTTTGTGTGTTTGTTTACTTTATTGTGTCTGCTTGTGGTTTTTAAACTTTATTGTGTCTGCTAGTAGTTTTATAAACTTTACTGTCTGCTTGTGTTTTTTTCCACTTTATTGTGTGTGTTGTTTTCCACTTTGTGTCTGCTTGTGTTTTTTAAACTTCATTGTGTCTACTTGGACTCCACAAAGTTTATGGGCTGTGTCTGCTTGTGGTTTTATAAACTTTATTTGTGGCTGCTTATGGTTTTTAAACTTTGTGTCTGCTTGTGTTTTTTCCACTTTATTGTGTGTGTTGTTTTCCACTTTGTGTCTGCTTGTGTTTTTATAAACTTTATTGGGTCTGCTTGTGTTTTTTTACTTTATTGTGTCAGCTTGGTTTTATAAACTTTATTGTGTATGCTTGTGGTTTTTAAACTTTATTGTGTCTGCTTGTGTTTTTTAAACTTCATTGTGTCTGCTTGTGTTTTTATAAACTTAATTGGGTCTGCTTGTGTTTTTTAAACTTTGTGTCTGTGTTTTTTAAAATTTATTGTGTCTACTTGTGGTTTATAAAGTTCTCATTGTGTCTGCTTGTGGTTTTAAAACGTTATTGTGTGTGCTTGTGTTTTTTAAAACTTTGTGTATGCTTGTGTTTTTTATAAACTTTATGTCTGCTTGTGTTTAAACTTTAGTGTCTGCTTGTGGTTTTAAAAGTTATTATATGTGCTTGTGTTTTTTCAACTTTATTGTGTCTGCTTGTGTTTTTTAACTTTATTGTGTCTGTGTTTAAAACTTCATTGTGTCTGCTTGTGTTTTTATAAACTTTATTGGGTCTGCTTGTGTGTTTTTTTTACTTTATTGTAACAGCTTGTGGTTTTATAGACTTTCTTGTGTTCTGCTTCTAGATTTTTAAACTTTCTTGTGTCAGGCTTTGATGTTTGGTAAACTTTATTGTGTATGCTTGAGGTTTATCAACTTCGTGTCTGCATTCTGGTTCTTAAACTTTATTGTGTGCTGTGCTTGTGGTTTTTCAGTGAACTTTACTGTCTGCTTGTGTTTTTCCCACTTCTATTGTGTGTGTTTTACACTTACTTTGTCGTCTGCTTGCTGTTTGTTCTCTAACTTTAATGGGTCTGCTTGCTTTTCTTTTACTGTATTGTGTTCAGCTTCTAGGCTTTAGAAACTTTATTGTTGTATGCTTGTGGTTTTTAAACTTTATTGTGTCTGCTTGTGGTTTTAATTGGGAACTTTATTGTGTCTTGTCTTGTGGTTTTAGTAGACTCTATCGTGCTTCTGCTTGTGGCTTAAAAAATGTTCTTGTATGTGCTTCTGTTTTTCTTAAAACTATGCGTCTGCTTGTGTTTTTTTCCACTTTATTGTGCTCTGTGTTTTTTAAACTTCATTGTGCTCTGCTTGTGTTTTTATAAATTCTTTATTCGGGTATGCTCTGTTCTGGTTTTTAAACTTTATTGTGTCTGCTTGTGGTTTTATAACTTTACTGTCTGCTTGTGGTTTTTCCACTTTATTGCTGTGTATTGTGTTCCACTGTTCTGCTTGTGTTTTTATAAACTTTATTGGGTCTGCTTGTGTTTTTTTTTTACTTTATTGTGTCAGCTTGCTGTGTTTATAAACCTTATTGTGTCTGCTTGTGTTGTTTAAACTTTGTGCCTACTTGTGTATTTTATATAACTTTGTGTCTGTGGTTTAAAACATTATTGTGTCGTGCTTGTGTTTTTAAAACTTTCTGTTATTGTGTGTTTTTTTTCGACTTATTGTCTCTGTGTTTTTAAAACTTCATTGTGTCTGCTTGTGTTTTTATAAACTTTATTGGGTCTGCTTGTGTGTGTTTTTTACTTTATTTTGTCAGCTTGTGGTTTTATAAACTTTATTGTGTCTGTGGTTTGAAAACATTATCGTATGTGCTTGTGTTTTTTAAAACTTTGTGTCTGCTTGTGTTTTTTTCAACTTTATTGTGTCTGTGTTTTTTAAACTTCATTGTGTCTGCTTGTGTTTTTATAAACTTTATTGGGTCTGCTTGTGTGTGTTTTTTACTTTATTTTGTCAGCTTGTGGGCTTGTCGGTTTTTACACTTTATTGTGTCTGCTTGTGGTTTTATAAACTTTACTGTCTGCTTGTGTTTTTTCCACTTAATTGTGTGTGTTGTTTTCCACTTTGTGTCTGCTTGTGTTTTTATAAATTTATTGGGTCTGCTTGTGTTTTTTAAACTTCATTGTGTCTGCTTGTGGTTTTATAAACTTTATTGTGTATGCTTGTGGTTTTTAAACTTTATTGTGTCTGCTTGTGGTTTTATAAACTTTATTGTGGCTGCTTGTGGTTTTTAAACTTTACTGTCTGCTTGTGTTTTTTCCACTTTGTGTGTGTTGTTTTCCACTTTGTGTCTGCTTGTGTTTTTATAAACTTTATTGGTCTGCTTGTGTTTTTTTACTTTATTGTGTCAGCTTGTGGTTTTATAAACTTTATTGTGTCTGCTTGTGTGTTTTTTTACTTATTGTGTATGCTTGTGGTTTTTAAACTTTATTGTGTCTGCTTGTGTTTTTTAAACTTCATTGTGTCTGCTTGTGTTTTTATAAACTTAATTGGGTCTGCTTGTGTTTTTTAAACTTTTGTGTCTGTGTTTTTTAAAATGTATTGTGTCTGCTTGTGGTTTTATAAACTTTATTGTGTCTGCTTGTGGTTTTAAAACGTTATTGTGTCTGCTTGTGTTTTTATAAACTTTGTGTCTGCTTGTGTTTTTATAAACTTTATTGTGTCTGCTTGTGGTTTTTTAAACTTTATTGTCTGCTTGTGGTTTTAAAACGTTATTGTATGTGCTTGTGTTTTTTAAAACTTTGTGTCTGCTTGTGTTTTTTTCAACTTTATTGTGCTGTGTTTTTTAAACTTCATTGTGTCTGCTTGTGTTTTTATAAACTTTATTGGGTCTGCTTGTGTGTTTTTTTACTTTATTGTGTCAGCTTGTGGTTTTATAAACTTTATTGTGTCTGCTTGTGATTTTTAAACTTTGTTTGCAGCTTGAGGTTTTATAAACTTTATTGTGTATGCTTGTGGTTTTATAAACTTTATTGTGTCTGCTTGTGGTTTTATAAACTTTATTGTGTCTGCTTGTGGTTTTTAAACTTCATTGTGTCTGCTTGTGGTTTTATAAACTTTACTGTCTGCTTGTGTTTTTTCCACTTTATTGTGTGTTTTTTCCACTTTGTGTCTGCTTGTGTTTTTATAAAGTTTATTGGGTCTGCTTGTGGTTTTTAAACATTATTGTGTCTGCTTGTGTTTTTATAAACTTTATTGTGTCTGCTTGTGTTTTTTTAAACTTTATTGTGTCTGCTTGTGTTTTTTAAACTTTTGTGTCTGCTTGTGGTTTTTAAACTTTATTGTGTCTGCTTGTGTTTTTATAAACTTTATTGTGTCTGCTTGTGTTTTTTTAAAACTTTATTGTGTCTGCTTGTGTTTTTATAAACTTTATTGTGTCTGCTTGTGTGTTTTTAAAACTTTATTGTGTCTGCTTGTGTTTTTTAAACTTTACTGTCTGCTTGTGTTTTTTTACACTTTATTGTGTCTGCTTGTGGTTTTTAAACTTTATTGTGTCTGCCTGCTTTATTAAGCTTTGTGTCTTTGTGTTTTTTGCACTTTATTGTGTATGCTTGTGTTTTTTAAACTTGATTGTGTCTGCTTGTGTTTTTTAAACTTTATTGTGTCTGCTTGTGGTTTTTAAACTTTGTGTCTGCTGTGTGTTTTATACACTTTATTGTGTCTGCTTGTGGTTTTAAACTTTATTGTGTGTGCTTGTGTTTATAAAAACTTTATTGTGTCTGCTTGTGTTTTTATGAACTTTATTGTGTCTGCTTGTGTTTTTTAAACTTTGTGTCTGCTTGTGTTTTTATTAACTTTATTGTGTCTGCTTGTGTTTTTTTAAACTTTATGTGTCTGCTTGTGTTTTTTAAACTTTATTGTGTCTGCTTGTGTTTTTTTAAACTTTATTGTGTCTGCTTGTGGTTTTATAAAACTTTATTGTGTCTGCTTGTGTTTTTTTAAACTTTACTGTCTGCTTGTGTTTTTTAAACTTTATTGTGTCTGCTTGTGGTTTTTAAACTTTATTGTGTCTGCCACTTTATTGTGTCTGCTTGTGTTTTTTCCACTTTATTGTGTCTGCCACTTTATTGTGTCTGCTTGTGTTTTTAGCACTTTATTGTGTATGTTTGTGTTTTTTAAACTTGATTGTGTCTGCTTGTGTTTTTATAAACTTTATTGTGTCTGCTTGTGGTTTTTAAACTTTATTGTGTCTGCTTGTGGTTTTAAAACTTTATTGTGTCTGCTTGTGGTTTTATAAACTTTATTGGTGTCTGCTTGTGTTTTTTAAAACTTTATTGTGTCTGCTTGTGTTTTTTACACTTTACTGTGTCTGCTTGTGTTTTTTAAACTTTATTGTGTCTGCTTGTGGTTTTTTTAAACTTTATTGTGTCTGCTTGTGGTTTTTTAAACTTTATTGTGTCTGCTTGTGGTTTTAAAACGTTATTGTGTGTGCTTGTGTTTTTTAAAACTTTGTGCCTGCTTGTGTTTTTATAAACTTTGTGTCTGCTTGTGTTTTTTAAACTTTATTGTGTCTGCTTGTGGTTTTATAAACTTTATTGTGTCTGTGGTTTTAAAACATTATTGTATGTGCTTGTGTTTTTTAAAACTTTGTGTCTGCTTGTGTTTTTTTCCACTTTATTGTGTCTGTGTTTTTTAAACTTCATTGTGTCTGCTTGTGTTTTTATAAACTTTATTGGGTCTGATTGTGTGTTTTTACTATATTGTGTCAGCTTGTGGTTTTATAAACTTTATTGTGTATGCTTGTGGTTTTTAAACTTTATTGTGTCTGCTTGTGGTTTTATAAACTTTACTGTCTGCTTGTGTTTTTTCCACTTTATTGTGTGTGTTGTTTTCCACTTTGTGTCTGCTTGTGTTTTTATAAACTTTATTGGGTCTGCTTGTGGTTTTTTTACTTTATTGTGTCAGCTTGTGGTTTTATAAACTTTATTGTGTCTGCTTGTGGTTTTATAAACTTTATTGTGTCTGCTTGTGATTTTTAAACTTTATTGTGTCTGCTTGTGTTTTATAAACTTATTGTGTGCTTGTGTTTTTAAACTTTTGTGTCTGCTTGTGTTTTTATAAACTTTATTGTGTCTGCTTGTGGTTTTATAAACTTCATTGTGTCTGCTTGTGGTTTTAAAACGTTATTGTGTGTGCTTGTGTTTTTTAAAACTTTGTGCCTGCTTGTGTTTTTTATAAACTTTGTGTCTGCTTGTGTTTTTTAAACTTTATTGTGTCTGCTTGTGGTTTTATAAACTTTATTGTGTCTGTGGTTTTAAAACATTATTGTATGTGCTTGTGTTTTTTAAAACTTTGTGTCTGCTTGTGGTTTTTCAACTTTATTGTGTCTGCTTGTGTTTTTTAAACTTTATTGTGTCTGTGTTTTTTAAACTTTACTGTCTGCTTGTGTTTTTTCCACTTTATTGTGTCTGCTTGTGGTTTTTAAACTTTATTGTGTCTGCTTGTGGTTTTATAAACTTTATTGTGTCTGCTTGTGGTTTTATAAACTTTATTGTGTCTGCTTGTGGTTTTATAAACTTTATTGTGTATGCTTGTGGTTTTTCAACTTTATTGTGTCTGCTTGTGGTTTTATAAACTTTACTGTGTCTGCTTGTGTTTTTTTCACTTTATTGTGTCTGCTTGTGGTTTTATAAACTTTATTGTGTATGCTTGTGTTTTTTTCACTTTATTGTGTCTGCTTGTGTTTTTATAAACTTTATGTGTCTGCTTGTGTTTTTTCCACTTTATTGTGTCTGCTTGTGGTTTTATAAACTTTATTGTGTCTGCTTGTGGTTTTTAAACTTTATTGTGTCTGCTTGTGGTTTTATAAACTTATTGTGTCTGCTTGTGGTTTTATAAACTTTATTGTGTCTGCTTGTGGTTTTTAAACTTTAGTGTCTGCTTGTGGTTTTATAAACTTATTGTGTCTGCTTGTGTTTTTTAAACTTTATTGTGTCTGCTTGTGTTTTTTTAAACTTTATTGTGTCTGCTTGTGGTTTTATAAACTTTATTGTGTCTGCTTGTGGTTTTTAAAACTTTATTGTGTCTGCTTGTGTTTTTTAAAACTTTATGTGTCTGCTTGTGTTTTTTACAACTTTATTGTGTCTGCTTGTGGTTTTTAAACTTTATTGTGTCTGCTTGTGGTTTTATAAACTTTATTGTGTCTGCTTGTGTTTTTTAAAACTTTACTGTGTCTGCTTGTGTTTTTTATAAACTTTATTGTGTCTGCTTGTGTTTTTTAAACTTTATTGTGTCTGCTTGTGGTTTTATAAACTTTATTGTGTCTGCTTGTGGTTTTATAAACTTTATTGTGTCTGCTTGTGGTTTTTTCAACTTTATTGTGTCTGCTTGTGGTTTTTAAACTTTATTGTGTCTGTGGTTTTATAAACTTTATTGTGTCTGCTTGTGTTTACAACTTTATTGTCTGCTTGTGGTTTTATAAACTTTATATGTTTTTTAAACTGTTTCTGCTTGTGTGTTTTTTTAAACTTTATTGTGTCTGCTTGTGTGTTTTTTAAACTTCACTGTGTCTGCTTGTGGTTTTTTAAACTTTATTGTGTTTGTGTTTTTTAAACTTCACTGTGTCTGCTTGTGTTTTTATAAACTTTATTGTCTGCTTGTGTTTTTTTACTTTATTCTGTCTGCTTGTGGTTTTTAAACTTTATTGTGTCTGCTTGTGGTTTTATAAACTTATTGTGTCTGCTTGTGTTTTTTAAAACTTTATTGTGTGCTTGTGTTTTTTTAAACTATTGTGTCTGCTTGTGTTTTTTAAACTTTGAATTTGTCTGCTTGTGGTTTTATAAACTTTATTGTGTCTGCTTGTGGTTTTTTAAACTTTATTGTGTCTGCTTGTGTTTTTTTAAACTTTATTGTGTCTGCTTGTGTTTTTTCAACTTATTGTGTCTGCTTGTGTTTTTTAAACTTTATTGTGTCTGCTTGTGGTTTTATAAACTTTATTGTGTCTGCTTGTGGTTTTTAAACTTTATTGTGTCTGCTTGTGTTTTTTAAAACTGCATTGTGTCTGCTTGTGTTTTTTAAACTTATTGGGTCTGTGTTTTTTAAACTATTGTGTCTGCTTGTGGTTTTTTAATCTTTAATTGTGTCTGCTTGTGGTTTTATAAACTTTATTGTGTCTGCTTGTGGTTTAAAAACTTTATTGTGTCTGCTTGTGTTTTTTAAACTTTATTGTGTCTGCTTGTGGTTTTTAAACTATATTGTGTCTGCTTGTGTTTTTAAATTTTATTGTGTCTGCTTGTGTTTTTAAAACTTTATTGTGTGTCTGTGTTTTTTAACTATTGTGTCTGCTTGTGTTTTTATAAACTTTATTGTGTCTGCTTGTGGTTTTTTAAACTTTATTGTGTCTGCTTGTGTTTTTTTAACTTTATTGTGTCTGCTTGTGGTTTTTAAACTTTATTGTGTCTGCTTGTGTTTTTTAAACTTTATTATGTGTGCTTGTGTTTTTAAACTTCATTGTGTCTGCTTGTGGTTTTTAAACTTTATTGTGTCTGCTTGTGGTTTTTAAACTTTATTGTGTCTGCTTGTGTTTTATAAACTTTATTGTGTCTGCTTGTGTTTTTTCAACTTTATTGTGTCTGCTTGTGGTTTTATAAACTTTATTGTGTCTGCTTGTGTTTTTTAAACTTTATTGTGTTTGTATTTTTTTAACTTTATTGTGTCTGCTTGTGTTTTTTAAACTTTATTGTGTCTGCTTGTGTTTTTTTACTTTATTGTGTCTGCTTGTGGTTTTTTAAACTTAATTGTGTCTGCTTGTAGTTTTATAAACTTTATTGTGTCTGCTTGTGTTTTTTAAACTTTATTGAGTCTGCTTGTGTTTTTATAAACTTTATTGTGTCTGCTTGTGTTTTTATAAACTTTATTGTGTCTGCTTGTGTTTTTATAAACTTTATTGTGTCTGCTTGTGGTTTTATAAACTTTATTGTGTCTGCTTGTGTTTTTTAAACTTATTGTGTCTGCTTTTGGTTTTATAAACTTTTTGTCTGCTTGTGATTTAAACTTTATTGTGTCTGCTGTGTTTTATAAACTTTATTGTGTCTGCTTGTGTTTTTAAACTTTATTGTGTCTGCTTGTGTTTTTTAAATCTATTGTGTCTGCTTGTGTTTTTTAAACTTTATTGTGTCTGCTTGTGTTTTATTAAACTTTACTGTGTCTGCTTGTGTGTTTTATAAACTTTATTGTGTCTGCTTGTGTGTTTTTTAAACTTTATTGTGTCTGCTTGTGGTTTTATAAACTTTATTGTGTCTGCTTGTGTTTTTTAAACGTTCACTGTGTCTGCTTGTGGTTTTTTAAACTTTATTGTGTCTGCTTGTGTTTTTATAAACTTTGTGTCTGCTTGTGTCTTTTTTAACTTTATTGTGTCTGCTTGTGTTTTTAACTTTATTGTGTCTGCTTGTGTTTTTAAACTTTGTGTCTGCTTGTGTTTTTTCAAACTTTATTGTGTGCTTGTTTTTTTACTTTATTCTGTCTGCTTGTGTTTAACTTTATTGTGTCTGCTTGTGGTTTTTTAAACTTTATTGTGTCTGCTTGTGTTTTTGAACTTTATTGTGCCTGCTTGTGTTTTATATTACTTTGTGTCTGCTTGTGTTTTTTGAAACTTTATTGTGTGCTTGTGTTTTTTAAACTTTATTCTGTCTGCTTGTGTTTTAACTTTATTCTGTCTGCTTGTGTTTTTTAAACTTTATTGTGTCTACTTGTGTTTTTTTAAACTTTATTGTGTCTGCTTGTGGTTTTTAAACTTTATTGTGTCTGCTTGTGGTTTTTTAACTTTATTGTGTCTGCTTGTGTTTTTATCCACTTTATTGTGTCTGCTTGTGTTTTTTCTTTACTTTGCTGTCTGCTTGTGTTTTTTTTCACTTTATTGTGTCTGCTTGTGTTTTTTTAAACTTTATTGTGTCTGCTTGTGTGTTTTTAAACTTTATTGTGTCTGCTTGTGTTTTTAAACTTTTGTGTCTGCTTGTGTTTGTTTTTAAACTTTATTGTGTCTGCTTGTGTTTTTGCAACTTTATTGTGTCTGCTTGTGTTTTTTAAACTTTATTGTGTCTGCTTGTGGTTTTATAAACTTTATTGTGTCTGCTTGTGTGTTTTTAAACTTTAATGTGTCTGCTTGTGGTTTTAGAAACTTAATTGTTCTGCTTGTGTTTTTATACACTTTATTGTGTCTGCTTGTGGTTTTAAAACTTAATTGTGTGTGCTTGTGTTTTTTTTAAACTGTATTGTGTCTGCTCATGTTTTTTTACACTTTATTGTGTCTGCTTGTGGTTTTTTAAACTTTAATGTGTCTGCTTGTGGTTTTATAAACTTTATTGTGTCTGCTAGTGTTTTTTACAACTTTATTGTGTCTGCTTGAGTTTTTTAAACTTTATTGTGTCAGCTTTTGGTTTTATAAAACTTTGTGTCTGCTTGTGTTTTTTAAACTTTATTGTGTCTGCTTGTGTTTTTTAAACATTATTGTGTCTGCTTGTGTTTTTAAACTTTATTGTCTGCTTGTGTTTTTTTAAAACTGTATTGTGTCTGTGGGTGTTTTTTTAAACTGTATTGTGTCTGTGTTTTTTAAACTATTGTGTCTGCTTGTGATTTTTAATTTTTAATTTGTCTGCTTGTGGTTTTATAAACTTTATTGTGTCTGCTTGTGGTTTAAAAACTTTGTGTCTGCTTGTGTTTTTTTCCACTTTATTGTGTCTGCTTGTGGTTTTTAAACTTTTTGTGTGCCTGCTTGTGTTTTTTAAACTTTATTATGTGTTTGTGTTTTTTAACTTTATTCTGTCTGCTTGTGGTTTTTAAACTATATTGTGTCTGCTTGTGTTTTTTTTTTAAACTTTGTGTCTGTGTTTTTTAAACTATTGTGTCTGCTTGTGTGTTTTAATTTGTCTGCTTGTGGTTTTTTAAACTTTATTGTGTCTGCTTGTGTTTTTTAAACTTTATTATGTGTTTGTGTTTTTTTTAACTTTATTCTGTCTGCTTGTGGTTTTTAAACTTTATTGTGTCTGCTTGTGGTTTTTAAACTGTATTATGTGTTTGTGTTTTTTAACTTCTTTCTGTCTGCTTGTGGTTTTTAAACTTTATTGTGTCTGCTTGTGTTTTTTTTTTAAACTTTATTCTGTCTGCTTGTGTTTTTTCCACTTTATTGAGTCTGCTTGTGGTTTTTAAACTTTATTGTGTCTGCTTGTGTTTTTTAGTCCATTATATGGAGAAATGCTGGAATGTTTTCATCAAAAACCTTAATTTCTTTTCGACTGAAGAAAGAAAGACATGGACATCTTGGATGACATGGGGTGAGTAAATTGTCAGCAAAAGATTTTTCAAAAGTGAACTACTCCTTTAAAGCTCTTCAAACAATGTAATTTCTGATCTAGAAGTCGCCAGCATATATTAAACCCGTAGGACATAATCAGGATGCAAATGAGCTGGTAGACGGCTTGCCGGGAGAGACTGCATTTATTACTAAGGTTATTGTTGGGGTTATTTGCGAGTCTTCGCTAGCGGTGCCATTACAATGTTTACTGGCCCTTGCAGTTAAAACCCCACAGCGACTTCACCCATCAATGGGTTTGTGTGATGATAAAGCCAGTCTCTTTGCAGGGAAAGATTCAGAGTAATCTCAGTAATAAAACTGCATACTTAAAAAAGCTAAACAGAGTAACGCAGATGAACTGACACATAAAAACAATAAGCAACTATTTAAGCAATAAGCATTGTGAGTTTACAGTACCAGGGCAGTGACAGTAGGGAAGTTCTTGGCCATCTCGCGTAGCAATGTTCCTGTGCGGACATCCCAGAGACTCCAGCGGTTTATCTCTGAACACCACCACCAGATACTGCCTAAACAACACCATATACACACACATTTACTTCGTCCTCTGAACCATACCTGACATTTCTGAAAAAAAAAAAAAAAAAAAAAAAAAAAACAGTATCCTACATTGAAAGTAAGCACATCAAACGTTTTGTAATTCTACTGTAGACCGTTTTACAATCTGGCTTCATTAAAGTTATTTGATGACCGATTTGATGACTTTTGATTTGATTAACCGATGCTAGATATGCTAGATATAATGATTCATAGCTAAAATCCCCAATAGTAATTTCCAGTCAAAGTATAAGTGGGATAATCCACAGCTGGCTGTGCATTCAATTATTTTAACTATACATTTTTTGTAATGTGTTGCTACACTATGCTCTATAATTCCCAGCCAATTTGTTATCAATATTCAGGAATCACTATTACACAATGCAAATAATTGTTTTGGTCTTCTTTGGTCATAAACTTCCAGTCTAGAAGGATTTTAGGGTTTAATAAAAAATATTATGGGTAATTTTCACCTTGTGCACATAGTCTTGATTTGAATGGAACACACCACACCCATTTGTAAGGGTGTAAATATTTCAACTTGAAGCTCAAAATGGATCACAAAATTCACATTCACAGAGCTACACAGTCACTGTGAGACTCTCCAATGGAAATCAATATTGTCTGTCATTTGTTGTAAACAGTGAAAAGGTGTCTTTGGGGTTGGCTGATAACCAGCAGACACTGACTTGCTCATGCTTGACTGAATGCTTTCAAACTGCAGTTTGGAAAGTGATAAAGGTGATGTTCTGAAACGATGGCAAACAATAAATAAAATCCCCTCTACTGCAAGGTTAGGGAATGAGACATATCACTCAGGATGTCCCCGTGTTGAAGTACTGCAATGTGAGACAGATGGTGAGTGTGCACCCCAGACACCGTACAGATAATACCAAATAATTACAGAGAGTAGTTACGTGCATGTCCGTATTTGACACCACTGATGAGGGAAACGTGTTTAAGTGCTCGCTGAGGTGTTTGCGCCAGAGTGAAAAAAATTTGGTACTTACTTCAGATGGGACACTTTAATCATTTCAATGGCTGGTTCATCATTCCCACAGCTCGCCTCGAAATGCAAAGACACCGCCCTGAGAGAGAAGCACAGAAATACTCATTATTCAAACAAACAAACGATAAATGAATTAATGTTCTCTAAAATTTAAAACAAAACACACAAATGATGGGACTGCTTTGTATGTTTAGCGAGAGAGCGCTTCTCTGGGAAGTGCAGTGTTTAGAGTAGTTCACTTTTGAAAAAACTTTTGCTGATAATTTACTCACCCCCATGTCATCCAAGATTTCCATGTCATTCTTTCTTCAGTTCGAAAAGAAATTAAGGTTTTTGATGAAAACATTCCAGGATTTTTCTCATAATGGACTTCAATGGGAACTCAAACGGTTCAAGGTCTGTGATATCTTGTTAGAACTAGTTTATCAAAATGAACAAATCTTTTCCCCAGAGTCAGACTCATTTATTTTCATTTGTTGAATGAACCAAATGAGACGAAAAAAGATTTGTTCATTTTGAGAGATGAGTTCGAACAGGAGAGTCACAAACGCGCATCACAGAACACAGCAAGGAATCGATTTAAAGCCCTTTGAACAGTTTGCACTGAAACTGTCTTTTGGACCTTGAATCATTTGGACCCCATTGAAGTCCATTATATGGAGAAAATCCTGGAATGTTTTCATCAAAAACCTTAATTTCTTTTCAACTGAAGAAAGAAAGACATGGACATCTTGGATGACATTGAGGTGAGTAAATTATCAGCAAAAGTTTTTTAAGAAGGTGCCCTAGAATGTGAAATTACTATTTATTTTTGGCATAGATAAATAACAATTTGGACATGACATACAGTGAGTCTCAAACACCATTGTTTTCTCCTTCTTACTTAAATCTCGTTTTTGAAAAAACACCCCTGAAAAACAGCTAAATCTCCACATAATACCGACTGTTACGCAACAGTAAGAATTCGTTAATATGTACGACCCCTAACATTTGCATATGCCCGCCCATTTTCAATGACAGACGAGACGGAGCTGCGCAGCCAAAGCATGGGAGTTGATCAGTGTTCGGATGTACACATCAGCACAAAAGTATATTTTAGTTCCTTCGTCCAAGCCTTCTGAAGAAACAATGTGTTAATTTTATATTTTTTATTGTGATAGAACCGTTTGCCGCTGAAACTGCTTAACGCACCAGTGGGGCTCGACAGCCTTTTAGACAAACGGTTCGAACACGCTCGGCACGTATGGTTGGCTTGCGGAGAGTTTGTGAGATAGTGATTTTCTAACACCGACTCCTGTATAATGGAAATCATTCTGAACATCAGCTATGCTAATTATCTCCCATCTGCCTTTCTGCTGTTATCTCGGGACGTTTGTCCCGAGAAAATGGCGCTCGTCAGGTCCAGTTTGTATCCAGCCTCTCACGGGGATCTCAGATGCCCCAACGCCTGTGAAGAGACGACTCAGACGCTGGCGATATGTTATGGCTCCATATTATATATGAACAATATTTATATTTAATATTTATATATAAACAATATGAATGTAAGCCAGAGGAGAACTGGCCCCGACTGAGCCTGGGTTCTCCCAAGGTTTTTTCTCCATCCAATCTGATGGAGTTTTGGTTCCTTGCCACTGTCGCCTTGCTTTGCCTTGCTTTTGGCTTGCTTAAGTCGGGTTTTTACCATTTAACAATATTACTTATCTGTGTTGTACTTCTGTCATGTTATCACTGTGAAGCTGCTTTGATACAATCTGTATTGTGAAAAGCGCTATATAAATAAATGTGACTTGACTTGACTTGATGGGAATAGATCTAAATACTTCAAAAACATCTCACGATTCGTTAATCTCGATAGCTGTAATAGTAAAACCTATAATAGCTGTAGTAAAATTATTTGAGAGAGTTTCACATGTAATACATAGCTATTTCATATGCAAGCATGTCAGCCAATCACAGCAGAGGCCGGTTACACACAGCAGACATGACCCTCCAATCAGAGTGTTCAAAGCAGAGGCTAAAATCAGGCTAGGAAAAATGCCTTTTATTTCTAAAGTATGACTATTTTTAATCTAAAAAACATACTAACATTATAAGGGCAACCCAGGAAACATTCTAAAATAATTTTAAAACCATTCTAGGGCACCTTTAAAAGTGAACTACTCCTTTAACTTGTGTATATGGTTGAGTTACAATCAAAGTTTTTTGATTTAAGTCACACTCAGGGTCGACGAATTTTGGTGGATTTTTTCCACATATAGCATATAAATTGACTTAATATAGTCAAATGTTTAATACATCATTTCAAACTGTAAAGGGTTTACTTTTAAGTACACTAACAATTACATCAAAACTTTGTGCTTTTGTAAAATGAAGAAATGAATCAGGGTGTGCTTTCTGTTTATCTGTGAAATTTTTTTTCTGAAATGCATCCGAAAATGTTACTGAAATTCAGCGAATACTTGCCACACAAACATGAGAGATATGTCTTTAGAAAGTTTGAAGTGTCTACTTTTAAATGAAGTAATTCATATGAAAATCACATTTTCTCTGTTTATGTAATAAATATGAAACCCACGAGAGGTACAACGTTTTGCGTCAAAAGCTAATCAGCACGGTAATCAACCACGGGAGGAACGCAAACCTGTAAACGCCTCGATAAATAAAACATCAAGCTTCATTACTCTGCTTTTCATTGAGAAGACGAATATAATTTATTCTAAGTTACATTAGTTAACATGTTATTGTTATTATTGATAAGCTAGTTAAATTATTGACAGACTAAAATATGTAAAGTTGACTGAAACATCATGATATATGATATATAGGCAGGTAAGCAACCTCTCAATGCTAAATAAATATAAATGTACAACATGTTTTTATGCTCTATAAATAAAACACAGTATGTTAGATTCTAGATTATCTACTACATAATAGTTTATTTCACAGAAAAAAAGTAGTTTTTTAGTTAACATGTTAACATTTAAAACCTTTAAAAAAGGGATGTTGTGATTTGTATGTATAAAATACAGAAAATTGTGCTAAAATGAATAGTCAATTGACCTTTATCTTCAGCAGTCTCCTACTCTCACGACTCATTGATGATTTGAGAGTTTGCAGAGCCCTCCAGATTGTCAAGTATTTAGCTAGTGTGTGAAGGATTGTGCAAGTGTGTGATATTCACTGAGACAAAGTTTGTATGGAAAGAGCTAATTAAGGTCCTGCTCTAATGAAGACCGGGAGCTAATCAACCATACGAGTGCAGAGTGTGGAGGAGAGTCAACAACATCAACAACAACAAAACACTGATGAAAAGGCCATGTCTAGGATTTGCATGCCGTACACCATCCAACAACACACCACACACAGGTTGACCCAGAAAACAGTCTATAAGGCTGTCACGAACAAGCTGTTGTAAACAAATAAAGTTCTGTAAACATAAAACAGAATGAATCTAAACCACTTAAAGGTCTCCTGTAATATGATATATCGCAGTAATGAACACGCATGGTATTGTTATCATCTGGCACTTTAAATATCGTAAATGATTCTAGAAACCTTATTACGAATTGTTTTGATTTTTACAATACTTTTCACATCAGCCTGTTAAATGTAATAACACTGTGTGTATGTTGTGTAAAAGAGGTATAAAGATTTGCATTCTGATGTTAACAACCCCAACATTAACAAGAAGCATGGCGGAAGGAGCGAAGGAAAGAACGCAATTTCACAGCTTTGACAGTAGGTGGCGCTTAGAGAAATAAAGCGGTCAAAGTGGCTCCAGTAAACATAACAAGATGTGGAATCTGAAAGTCAAAAGCTGCGTCCAAAATCGAATACTTCCTACTATAGACGCTTTCATCGACGACGCGTTGCCATGGTGATGAGCTGGCCCAAAGTTAACTTCCGTTCTGTTAGTTTATACTGTTTATTGGATAATACGGCATTGACTGCAAATGCAGTGAAAGTTAAGGTGATGAACAGGTTGTTAGAGCTGTGGGATGCAATCTGACCTTGGGAGCAAACGCAATTTAAAAAAAAAATGTTAAGGTTTCCTAACAAAAAGGGAGACGGCGGAATTAAAATAGCTAGGTTTATCCGAGTACTCCGGTACAGTGTTTCCCATACATTTATTAGTGGCAGCCCACCACATTATCAGCGCTGACCGCCACATACTGATTTCCGTGGTTTTTTTGTACAATTTAAGATGGGAAAAGTTGTATTTGACTGCAGAGTTGCGTGCAGCGCATATTCGCACACCGCTCCCTCCCTCTCTCTCTCTCTCTCTCTCTCTCTCTCAAACACATTGACAGCGGAGCAGTCTGTGTATTGAATGGTTAGTATCATAAACAATGCTGCACAGATCCATCCAACATGCTGTCAATGTGGAGACCCGCCTTAAAAAAAGGTTAGCAAGCATGTAAGAAGCTAATAAGGAGAGATATGTTCACCTAATAAAGCCCCGTCCCCGTGCTCGCCACAGTTTTTTAACACTGCGGTAAATCAGACACGTCGGTAGAAAAACATCTTGTCTCCTATTTTTGTTCAACAGGTCTGGTAGTGTCACATTTCAGTTTGGCCAGGTAACATTTATTTTCTTTGACTGGCAAGAAATACCAGCTATGGTTATTTACTTTGTAATGTTATGTTATGTTGTTATGGATTGTCTGCGCAAGTTTGCCGGAAGTTAAGTTTGGGCCAGTTTAATGCACATGCGCAGTACCGTTTGTTTATGTTGTCACTGCTGAAAGTGTCTATATAGTATTGGAAAAACAGTACGCGAGCAGAGTAGTATGTCTGAAATCATAGAATTCGAAAAACAGTAAGCGCAAACTACCAGGATGACCTACTACTTCCGGCGAGATTCTGAAGTGCGCATACGATGGACACTTTACTATCCATGATGCCACGGGAGAGGAGTTGTTGTTGTTATATTTAAAAATGGCGGAAACCGGAGATGTGGCTGTAATGTTAGGAGATAAACACAGACACACATGAGTATCTCTATTGATTCATTCATGTTTATTTATTGATGGTAATATCACAAGCAAATAAATGTATTTTTCCTTGCCAAAAATCAGCACCTGTCATTGTTCATAGGGTTGTATGTGTGTTTTATGAGGTAAAATTGAATAGGTAAAAAAATGTTATTTGAGAAATACCACAAAAGTTAAATGAATGTTTATTGCATTTTTTTAATTGTATGTGTGTTACTGTGTTTAATGTTTGTGTGAATGACAATGTGCAGCTTCTTTATATGAGTAGTAACTTTTGTATGGAAGAGCTGCTTGTGATGAGCTTTGATCATGTGTCTCATCTCTGCTGTGAAGATAGTTGGTTGTCAGTGAATTACAATGGTACAAAACAGATATCAATACTTCAATAGGTTGGTAAATTTACATTATATCAGATAATGCAATAAGGTTTATTTAAGTCTGCAAAACCAATAACGTTGCTACTATATTTTTGACAGTAAAGTTCTGGCAACCACAGCTGCCATTTTTTTTTTACCATAGTTAAGATGAATATTTGCTAAGAGAGGATTTATTAGTTTTACTGTTTATTGCTTATTTATTTTAATTTATATTTGTTATTAGAATAATCTATGTCAGTAAGAAGCAGCTATTTGTTATTTTGGTAACACTTTACTTAAAGCCTTTATATATAATGGATTATAAAGATATTCAAAATGTAAGCTATAATGCATTTTATCTTTTCATAAATAATTGTAACCAAAGATAATTTGCATTATAATATTCACATATTCCTTATTACATCTGAAATTGGTTGTTTGTTGTTTTGTAATGCATTATACTTTCTAAAGGTGTATTATAATGTATTATAACTATGGTTACAATTCATGAGATGATACGCATTATTAGTGCATTACAAAGCATTAATACTTTTATAATGCATTACGACATAAAGGCTTTATGTAAAGTGTTACTGTTCTTTTTATTGCTTGTTATATCTATTGCACTAAAGTGCCTAGTATCTGTTCTGCAGGCTATAGTTTGGATTTAAGTCACTCGTGTGATATTGCCTTTTGGTTTGCTAATTATAAAGGCATGAACAGCTGTATTCACACAAGCTTTGATGAGCCATTTAATTGGAATCCGAATTCCTTGTGTCAAGACCTACTCGGGTAAAACCTGCGTGAATCCACAGAGCAAAGACAGACGAGGCACTTACAGGTGGAACTTGAAAAAATAGAATATCATTTATTTCAGTAATTCAACTTAAAATGTGAAACTAATATATCGTACTGAAATAAATAAACTTTTGCACAATATTCACATTTTTCAAGTTTCACCTGTAAGTATCCATTTTCTTTTTCTGCTTCAGTGCTTCATACTTTTTAAATAATCTATTTGTCCATATTCAACATGTTTTCAGCACATTCAAAAACACAGAAGAGAACACAATCCTGCTAACCTGTCGAAATCTTCGGTGGCCATATTTGCAAAGCCTCCAGGCAGATATTCCAGCCATCCAAGATCAATTTATTTCCAATCCAAGTCCTATTTATTTGAATGTAGGAATCCTCACATTTAAATAAACATTTTTTCAAATCAGCAAAAAGATCTGACATGAGCTGTACCATAAATGTTGTTTTTAATGATCATAGCATTAAAAAAGCTTTTATTTCAGGTTAGCCCAGTCAATGAGCATCCCAAAACACCATTTCAATGGCAATCTAAGCTTCTAATGGTGGCTGCAGTGATGCAATGACTTTACCAAATAGCAACTGGCTCTTTTATTTACAAGTTGGGACTTACTCTGTCATATTGCACATTGAACTTTCTCCTATTCATAGTAATGTGATTGCACCATCTTTGTATATCCAAAGTCTAAAGTGCATGTCTGTGGATCTCTAGAATTATCAGCCACTACCTCCCACCACCTCTTTAACATCTAAACTTTTAGCACCTTTTTTTTCACAGACAAATCCACAACCATCAGCAGTCAGTTCTTAGCTTCACACTTCTGGCAACTCAGACTAATCACATCCACAGCTAATGATCTCCTCCTCTCCCCTTACAGAGGCAGAACACCTTCTTCAACCTTGCTTCTAGACCCGAATCCCTCACACCTTCTCTCATACCGACAACTCACACACTTCAAACACATCTCTCTTCACAGGCATTTGGAAACAGGAAGGACTTGTTGAGAGGTTTAGGAATGCTCAAGAACACACCCGCACCCCAAATATGCACCAACGTCTGAGGTCCCGATCAATGCTGCTTGCAGCTTTAATGAATGAATTAAATTTTAATGTGACATTTGCATAGTAGGCCAGCCTGAAAAACAGATACACAGGAGTGTAAGACTGCTAATCAGCCAGAGAATCAGCTGATCATCGTGCATGAATATTCATCAAGTTCTTTCACTGCAGTTTCCAAGCAATGCATGCATGACCTAACTAATATTGATACACAAGCTTAATTAACAAAAACAGAGAGCAATGGAATTTAACGAAATGGGAAAAGCTTGAAATTGCATTAAACTTGACATTACACACTGTTCATGCACATGACCCAAAAAACATCCATGTATATGAAGCAAATACATCAGTGTGAAATGTACTTGGCCAAAAAGGTTAGACATAATCTGTTGTTTCTAATCTAAAGGTATTATATAAACATTGATGAGTTTAGATCTATTGTCATTCACACCTTTAAAATCATTGCTCAATCTTTAGAGCCATAATGACAAGCCACACATGTGATGTGGGATGAGTTAAGACCCGTTCACACAAAGGATAATAACAGGAGCTATTTCATTAAGAAACAGTGACATCTACATCACAGCTATAATGATAACGACACATTGGAATAATATCATTGGATTTACTTTCAGAACAATTCATTCCAGCTGATACCAATGAACATGGACAGTCAGAATGCACCCAACTTTAGGAGATTGAGCAATCAGGATAAAACACCAGTGTGTAATGTGTGTTGGTGTGTGTGTGCTTTACCTGTGCGTAAGTCCACATGCTGCAGTTCATTCCTCACAAGTCCAAGGTTGTTGGGAACAGAGGTGGCGAAGGACAGAAAACTAGTCAAACTAACCCACTCAATTCCTCTGCAAGAGACAAGGACATCAAGGGAAAAACATTAGAGGAAAATGTATTAATCTCTCTTTCTTGATAGCTTGAGGCTTTCTTTCTGACCTCTAGAATTTATTTGGCTATTTTATCTACTGTACATTCATGACATTATGATCGGCTAATCTGCTCACATCAGAAATAAGAGACAACTTTTTTTTTGCTGTGTGTGAATTAATACTTTAAATGTGCCCATAGCCTTGACATCAATACAATGATATATCAATTCTTAATAGAAAATGTTAGCAGGTTAGTTTTGAAAAATACTCTTGGTGGGCTTGGGAGGGAGTTGGCTATAGGAGTATGGCTATAAAGTACTTTGATTACTTTTCTTTTAATATATATCAGATACTGTAGCTTCTTAAGCTGGTAAATGCACCGTTATAATAGAATTGCGCCATGGAATAAGCACACCTCGTTCATCAGGCTCTTAAAGGGAATGTTATATGACGCTCTCATTGGTTTGTTTGCCGTTACGCCCAAACCACACCTATGAATGATGAAGCTACTTCAGACCAACCCCTTTTAAACTTGCGTCGGGCACAAGAGTCATTTATCCCGCCAGTTAAACAGCAACTGCGCCAAGATCCACCCACAAAGTTACTTGTGCTTTGCGCTTGATACCTGTGTTTTAGATTGTCAAAATAGGGCCCCATGTCTTAAGTGTTGGTTTCAGAACCTCAGTGCATTTTCTCCATTGGTTCAGTTCATTTAGTCATACTAGTGCAAAGTGCCCGTGCAAAATCAGTTTTTGTGTGTTTTTAGTAATTGTTGGTTTGGTGTGTTTGAGTGCTCATTGTTAGAATTACACAGCAAAAGTTCAGTGACATTTTTATTTGTGCGTAGCTAATCCAAACAATGTCAAACTGGCACTGCACCCGTAGCAAGACACCGTCAAGTGTGAAATCCATCAGACTAACACACACACACACACACACACACACACACACGTTCTTGTAATTTATAGATAGAATTCCTGCAATTTATAGATAGATAGTGCAAAATGCCCGTGCAAAATATTGCCAGTGTGCCTGTGTGTTTTTAGCAATTGTTGGTTTGGCGTGTTGAGTGCTCAAATGAATAAGCGCGACGATTCAGGGAGGAATTAACGCCATCAACAGAGAGAATAGCGTGGTAAGAGACCAATCAGCATTGTTCAGCGCACAGTCCCACCCGAAAGTTCCTGAGGACTACGAAAAAGTACTACCTCACCAGCAGGGACTTTCTGGGGGGAATTTACCCGGAACTTCATTTAGACCCTGGTTCCTGGGGTGTAAACACACCGAGATACCACCCAAAGTTCTTAGTTCCTGGGGAAAGTTCCTGCGGTGGAAACGCGGCTTTAATGCAGCAGTCCGGATGAAGCCCTTGATTCCTGCTCTAAATGGATTATAAGATTCGATGTATGTGTGTGTCTTGACACAGTTCACCTCTAGACAACGCTGGGAGATCACAGAGAGTGTGTTTGAATTAATATGAATAAAGTATATAATTTAACAGCGGAATGGCGCTACATTTGTATAAATGTTTAATACGTCTCGACAGTCACTAAATGAAGCCCAAATAAGCTCAAGGTGCAAACTTGTCAATCTTTAGAAAACTATGAGGACAGTTGTACTCGCATGCAGTGTTTGGAATAGCACGCTGTTTAAAAGAATGGCATTAGGTAACAACGCTTATTTTCAGTAACAGGGTAATCTACCTATTAATTTGTCCTGTTGTTATAGACAACGGTTAATGTCACTGGACATTAAATGCGGTGCGTTAAATAAACTATGCAATCCGAATGCACCCCTGGCACTATATGGCAGAGCGTTTTATCTTTTATTTATTTCCAGGATATGAATCCTTGATATCAAGAATTCAATTTTCACTAGTTAAAATTATAATTATTCAGTATCAAGTGTTGATTTCAAAAATGTAATTCTTGATATCAACAATTCATATTCTGGAAATTAATAGAAGTTAAAATGGTTTGCATACCAGCTGCACACAGCTCGATGAGCAGTTGGGTTAATAAGTGCAGGATAAACCTCTTACTGTCTGTCGACGTGCAATAAATATAGAAAGTTATGTACAAACACCTGTCTGTTCTACTCATTTCAACTGACTTGTGAAAAAAAAAATCCAAATTCTTTCATTAAGCAATTTTTTTTAGTCACGCAAATAGTTATTTTCCCTGGTAACAAGTTACTTTTATTATAGAGTAATTCAGTTACTAACTCAGTTACTTTTTGGAACAAGTATTAAGTAACTATAAGTAATTACTTTTTTAAATTAACAGTCTCGACACTGCTCGTCATGTCTTGCATAAAAACAGTTTGTGAAATCAAAACAAACCAAGAAGAAAATGCAACATTGTAACAAACGAAGTCCCTGTTTCGGAACAAAACAGAACAATATATAGGTGTGAAAATGCTTCTACATGTGCAATCACTGATCTATAAGGGTGTGTTCACGCTTGTAGTTTGGTTCGGTGCAAAGAACAAAACAAAAAAAAAACTACTAGTAAACTAGACATTTAGTCCTGGTCCGCTCAGCATTCACATTGGCATTTTAAAACCGAACCTAAAGACATCAGGGATAAGTTCACAACCTGTTTGGAAGATTTTTAATATGTATTCATTACAGAACTTACCGAACAACCAAAACATTGCTGTGATCTGGGCTAAATGCGCTTGTTGTATGTGTGTAGTAGACTTGTAGTCAAGACCGCCTAAACCGAGACACAAGACACTACCAAGACCAAAGGGTTTCGAGACCAAGATAAGGGCAAAGACCAAGACAAGACCAAGTCGAGACCAAGACCGAGACCAAGTTGAAACCAGAGGAGGAAAAAAAGACTAATGTTGAAGCTAAGCAATAACTTATATAAATTCAAGAGCAGCATAGGGTTCAGCCACAAGTTACATTCAATAGATATTAGATGGTATTACTTCAACTACACAGTCAGAACAATACAGAGACAGACCATGTCATGTGTGTGACTGTGAGCTCACTGTAAATGTTTTTCAGACTGGGTGAGATTAACTATGTGTAGCAATTGATAATTGATAGCATAAAATAATGTTATGAAATTGATTTCAATTTACATATAAGAAACGTTGGAAAGAATGATACTACTTTTAAACATAACACTAAACCACCAGTAGGTGGTGGCAGGCAACCGTCTTAATGAGTGAGTCATTGATTCATTCATTCAAACGATTCATTCAAACGGATCATTCAAGAATGAGACCGATGTTTATGAATGGGTCATTGAATCTTTGGCTCAATCGATTCGTTCAAAATGCTGAATCATTAAGTAATGAAAACATGTTGAGGGTTCCTAAGACATGCGCCGTGGTTCTCTGATTTTTGTTTGGAACTATTTTTGCTGCTGAAACAGAACACAAACAGCCAATATTGCATCTAAAATGTAAGTGATTTATTTTAACTGTTTATTGAACTGTTGTAGGAAATCAATGTCACATTTTCAATCGTGATAATGCTCAGAAAAAATAATTGAGGTTGCTTAACATATGTTAAAAATATAAAAACTCCACATTTCGATTTTTATAGGCAGTATCAGTTTGTTGTTAACTGAGTGTGTGTGTGCTGCGCTCATTTGTGTAGATTTCTGCTCGAGAGGCTGCGCGAGCGCAACAGTGCAAATTACCGTCAGTAATAGTCAACATCACTGACAGTAATGCAGCGCAATATGATAGAGTTCGTCTTAGGTTTAACAACCTGAAACTAACAATGAACAATATGAAACTAAAACGACTTAAGCTTAATTTAAAATGTCTTAGGAATTACAGGATATTTCAAGGTGGATAAACGCAATTTAGAGGTGGATAAACTGGGTAAACGCTATTTCCGAATATTGGGAGGTGAGTAAACGGCGTTTACGTGCGTTTAGCCTCCACTATGTTTGATAAATCCCCCAGTTGAATTATAACGCCCGTTTCACACATACTCCGTGTGCAGTGCGTATGCGGTGAGTGTTGCGGTGCGCATCCGGTACAGGAGCAGCACGCGCTAAAATGCTTTCACATATGCTGCGTTTGCAGTGCGTATGCTGTACCACAAACACTCACTATTTTTATTTCAAATTCAGAAGTTATGTAGCAATAGGGTGACCAGTGACCAACAGCCCTGTTATCCCAGGACATGTCCTGTTTTCACGTCCTGTCCTGGCCGTTTTTTATAAAGTGATGTCGGTTTTAAAAAAAAAAGCTTTACAGCAAAATATAGGAGATGGGTAAACAAGGAGGATGAGGAAGAAAACAGGATAAAAAGGAAGAAAACTAGTTTTGTAAGTTTGTGGGAGGTATTTTGTTCAATTTGAAGGTATTTATTTTTCTAATTAATATTTATATATTTATTTTTCTAATACAGAAGAGACATTATTTTTTTATCATTATTTCATTCATTATTTTTAAACCTTTCATAAAACATGTTGATCATCCTCTGAGAAGCCTATCTGAATTTGTATCTTAATATAACAATTTTCTATCCACAGAGGGCGCATAGCCTTTATTAAATGTATTGAAATTAATAAGGCATCTTTGAGTAAACTTCGAGTATCATTTGTTTGCCGAGCCATGTGTCCTGGTTTTTGCTAATCAAAATATGTTCACCCTATGCAGCAACTTTTATTAAAATAAAAGTTTTGCCAGCATTGCGATTCTCTTTGTACACTTTTACAAACTTTAATGGACGCATGCACTTTTAAACACAATTTAAACAACGAATGCATAGCCTACAATTCCATGCATTACTTATATATATAATGTCTTAAAGTAAAAAGAAAAAACAATTAAATATAAATTTATGGAGAGATTACTATATTTTAATGAATTAAATGCATTTATGGTGAAACTAATACATTTCGAGGTCAATCTGAGTTCATTTTGACCACGAACCGTGCGCTGTCACTTTATTTCTGCGTTTGCAGCACAGCAGAAATGGACTCGATGCACGGAAACGATCTCTGCACTGCTGTATACGCACCGCAACTGGAACGGATCGACGGACTGCATCCGCGTGCAGTGTGAAAGCTCTAACCTGTTAACATGGGTACGAAAAAATACGGACCGCATACGCACTGCCGAACGAGTATGTGAAACGGGCGTGAAACAGCGAGACCAAGACAGGGACACAGAAGGTCCGTGACCAAGACAAGACCAAGAGGTCCGGAAAGGACCAAGACGAGACCGAGAGGTCCAAGACCAAGACCAAGACCATCGAGGCCGTGACAAGACTTGAGACCACGTAAAAGTGGTATCGAGACCACTTTACGTGGTTCTCAGTCTTGTCAGCGGCCTCGACGGTCTTTGGTCTTGGTCTTGACATACATCACTTGGTCTAGACATACATCACTAGTGTGTAGCTACACATGATAGCCAAAACAGCGTCAGGAGATGCGGTTCTGATGCCTGTACTGATGAGCAACATTGCGACAATCATGAGAGAAAACAGGCATGCATGAGGGTCGGAACTTGTGACATAATGTCGGGTTTTTGGTTTGTTTACATGTCTTTGGTCTGTGTTGCGTTTATATTTCATTCAAAGCACACCAGAGTTCGTTTGGAATCGTTGACACTTTAATCCAACACAGACATGCCAAGTGTGAACACACCCTGACTGTGTATTCCGAATTTCCTCTTTTTCCACTTACTGCACTTCTTTTACAACACATGTCTCACAACAGCATCCTCAGAATTCCTACTTCTAAACTTGAAATGCCAACATAAGTCAAAACAGACTGATAAAAAAAAATAAAAATAAAACAATGAGTCTAGAGAAAGTCTGTTCAGGAAAGGCAGAAAGAATAATGGACTGTCTGTGGGGTGGGTGTCCTGGATGGGGATCCAAGCAGAGAGCACTAATGAGACATCAAATGGCCACATGATTAATTAGGCCACTTCTCCTGAAAAAATGCAAATGATATGGTAATGAGGAGCCTCTATGGATTGAGGGCACAGGGCCAGGGAAAGTTTAGACTTGTGTGGCATGATGACAAGTGAGCGGTAGCGGCTCCTTAACCGCACATTTAGGTAGGGTAGATTCTGGATCTTAGCGCTAGTTTATGATTAACAATTTGTAAGCTTCATATTTTAATCACATAAACACATGCAGACACACTTTTGGCAGAGGCTCAGCCCTTTTTATTCAGCCTGACGGTGGCACTCTAATGTTGATTGATAGGCACACATAGAATACTATCTCAGGCTTATGTTGTTTTAAAATGTTACAAGTTGTTGAAGAATTCCGGTGTGGAAAGTAATTTCTATTCTCAGAACAAACATAAAACTAGCACTACAGAACTATATAAAGGCTATTTACATTTAAACTTTCATTAATTTGATACAAGGAACATGCATGCTAACTAGTTACTGATCTGATGCAGATTAATATAGACGTAGCTGAAACGGACTGATATTGTCTTGGTCTGGAGCAAGGTTTTTGACAGGTAACAAGAAAATAAGCGGGTCAGTCTGAGATCTGCCCCAATGGCTCTTAATTAGAGAGCACCATTTTTGACCACATATTTACATTGTAAAATTGTAAAGATCTGAGGAGGATTCAGGCATGTTAATAACATGGCCGCAGAAGCCATATGCTAAATATGTATCTTGCACACTATACAATGTTTACATTATTTATTTATTTATTTATTAGCCACGGATAAATAAATAAATGCATCTGAAGGATTTTATGCATCAAGCTGAGGTTCAACAAAATCATCATTGAAAAAAGCAGGAGATCAGTGATTACCATGTGACTAGAGCGGTCAAATTGTGAAAATACATTTAACATCCATATTTCACCATGAACAAGAAGAAATTCCACACATATCCTCCAACAAATAAGTGGAAAGAAAGAGATAAGCCTTCCCCAACACTGCGCCCTTTGACCAACCTTTGCTTTCACCACCTTTCTGACTGATGTCAATCCTTTAATCATTTTTTGGTTCCCTCTAGCAGTTTTAGATAATAGAGCTAATAGAAAAGCAAGAGTGGGATGTTGGGTTTAAATAGTACAGCCATATCACCCATGAGCCTACGAATGGTTGCCCACTGAAGCTGAGTCTGTTCAGTACTTGGGATGAGAGAACTCCTGGGAAAACCAGGTTGATGCTGGAAGGGGTGTTAATGAGGTCAGCAGGGTCTGTGTGGGTCCTCTTGCCCCATTATAGTGATTATACCACTCTCTGTGGTCAGTAAAAATCCCATGGCACTTCTTGTAAAGAGTAGGGGTCCTGGTCAAATTTCATCCCTTGGCCTTTATCAATCATGGCCTCTTAATAATCCTTAATAATGAGAGTACAGGTGCTGTTGTGTCCCAAGTGGATGGAGAGATCCCCTGGTATGAATGTACTGCAACACGTTGGGTGTAAAGTAGTACAAAGTAGTAGAACACATTTACAATTTATTATTGACTCAATTTACGTTTTGGATAAATATTTTGGTAGAGTATTTACTACGTATTTTAGCATTCGGTTATGTGTGTTTGGAATCACTTAAGGTGAAGACATTAGGGGTATTTTGCCTCTCCACTCTAGTACCCCGTTTCCACCAAGGCAGAGCTGGTGCTGATTCGGAGCCAGAGCCTAGTTTCAGAATCGGTTCTTTGATTTTCAATCACCAAAGCAGCTCCGAACCAGTAAAAGTGGTTCTTAAGTAACACCAAATCATTGCTGGTCTAGAAGTAAGAACCATGGCGGAGTTACCGTGACCAACAAGCTGAACAGAAACTTGTGACCGCCATTTATTTAAATAGCAGCTAATCATGCTAATAGCAGCTCGATTGTAATCTTCGTTAATGCAAGTTCAGGGAGTACTGCACAAGCAGTGATGGATTTGCCGTGTTTTACATACCGATGCAGATTTGCAAATCCATGAGCATAAATAGTAATGCAACGACCGCCATTGTTGATGGATGGCTTGTTCAATGCATCGAAGCGGCAGTGGACTGATCGGAGCTGCGGGAGTGTTAGGAGAGCATACGATTCCTTCTGCTTTTGGATCGCTCTGGCAGTTCAAGATTTGAAGTGCCGAGCCAACTCGACAAAGCCTGGTGTGTTCGTGTGTGCCACGCTCTGAGCACGTTTGAGCTTCAGCAAGAACCAATGAGGTTCATTTTTGTGTTACGCAGCACGTTTGAGCTTCAGCAAGAACCAATGAGGTTAATTCGTGTTACGCAGCACGTTTGAGCTTCTGCAAGAACCAATGAGGTTTATTCGTGCTTACGAGCAGCACGTTTGAGCTTCAGCAAGAACCAATGAGGTTCATTTCGTGTTAACGCAGTACCGTTTGAGCTTCAGCAAGAACCAATGAGGTTCATTCTTGTGTTACAGCAGCACGTTTGAGCTTCAGCAAGAACCAATGAGGTTCATTCACTGAGTTACGCAGCACGTTTGAGCTTCAGCAAGAACCAATGAGGTTCATTCTCGTGTTACGCAGCACGTTTGAGCTTCAGCAAGAACCAATGAGGTTCATTCTTGAGTTACAGCAACACGTTCGAGCTTCAGCAAGAACCAATAAGGTTTATTCGTGTTACGCAGCACGTTTGAGCTTCAGCAAGAACCAATGAGGTTCATTCTCGTGTTATGCCGCAGGTTTGAGCTTCAGCAAGAACCAATGAGGTTCATTCTTGTGTTACGCAGCACGTTTGAGCTTCAGCGAGAACCAATGAGATTCATTCTCAATGTTACGCAGCACGTTTGAGCTTCAGCGAGAACCAATGAGGTTCATTCTCGTGTTACGCAGCACGTTTGAGCTTCAGCAAGAACCAATGAGGTTCATTCTTGTGTTACGCATCACGTTCGAGCTTCAGCAAGAACCAATGAGGTTCATTCTCGTGTTACACAGCACGTTCGAGCTTCAGCAAGAACCAATGAGGTTCATTCTCGTGTTACACAGCATGTTTGAGCTTCTGCAAGAACCAATGAGGTTCATTCTTGAGTTACGCATCACGGTTCGAGCTTCTGCAAGAACCAATGAGGTTCATTCTTGAGTTACGCATCACGTTTGAGCTTCTGCAAGAACCAATGAGGTTCATTCTCGTGTTACGCAGCATGTTTGAGCTTCTGCAAGAACCAATGAGGTTCATTCTTGAGTTACGCATCACGTTTGAGCTTCTGCAAGAACCAATGAGGTTCATTCTTGTGCTACGCAGCATGTTTGAGCTTCAGCGAGAACCAATGAGATTCATTCTCGTGTTACGCAGCACGATTCAAGCTTCAGCAAGAGAACCAATGAGGTTCATTCTTGTGTTACGCAGCACGTTTGAGCTTCAGCAAGAACCAGTGAGGTTCATTCTCGTGTTACACAGCATGTTTGAGCTTCAGCAAGAACCAATGAGATTCATTCTCGTGTTACGCAGCACGTTCGAGCTTCAGCAAGAACCAATGAGGTTCATTCTCGTGTTACGCAGCATGTTTGAGCTTCAGCGAGAACCAATGAGGTTCATTCTCGTGTTACGCAGCACGTTTGAGCTTCAGCAAGAACCAATGAGGTTCATTCTCGTGTTACGCATCACGTTTGAGCTTCAGCAAGAACCAATGAGGTTCATTCTTGTGTTACGCAGCAAGTTTGAGCTTCAGCAAGAACCAATGAGGTTCATTCTCGTGTTACGCATCACGCTTGAGCTTCAGCAAGAACCAATGAGGTTCATTCTTGTGTTACGCATCACGTTTGAGCTTCAGCAAGAACCAATGAGGTTCATTTCGTGTTACGCAGCACGTTCTGAGCTTCAGCGAGAACCAATGAGATTCATTCTCGAGTTACGCAGCACGTTTGAGCTTCAGCAAGAACCAATGAGGTTCATTCTCGTGTTATGCAGCACGTTGAGCTTCAGCAAGAACCAATGAGGTTCATTCTTGTGTTACGCAGCACGTTTGAGCTTCAGCGAGAACCAATGAGATTCATTCTCGTGTTACGCAGCACGTTCTGAGCTTCCAGCGAGAACCAAGTGAGGTTCATTCTCGTGTTACGCAGCACGTTTGAGCTTCAGCAAGAACCAATGAGGTTCATTCTTGTGTTACGCATCACGTTTCGAGCTTCAGCAAGAACCAATGAGGTTCATTCTCGTGTTACACAGCACGTTTGAGCTTCAGCAAGAAACAATGAGGTTCATTCTCGTGTTACGCAGCATGTTTGAGCTTCTGCAAGAACCAATGAGGTTCATTCTTGAGTTACGCATCACGTTTGAGCTTCTGCAAGAACCAATGAGGTTCATTCTTGAGTTACGCATCACGTTTGAGCTTCTGCAAGAACCAATGAGGTTCATTCTCGTGTTACGCAGCATGTTTGAGCTTCTGCAAGAACCAATGAGGTTCATTCTTGAGTTACGCATCACGTTTGAGCTTCTGCAAGAACCAATGAGGTTCATTCTCGTGTTACGCAGCATGTTTGAGCTTCAGCGAGAACCAATAAGATTCATTCTCGTGTTACGCAGCACGTTTGAGCTTCAGCAAGAGAACCAATGAGGTTCATTCTTGTGTTACGCAGCACGTTTGAGCTTCAGCAAGAACCAGTGAGGTTCATTCTCGTGTTACACAGCACGTTTGAGCTTCAGCAAGAACCAATGAGATTCATTCTCGTGTTACGCAGCACGTTTGAGCTTCAGCAAGAACCAATGAGGTTCATTCTCGTGTTACGCAGCATGTTTGAGCTTCTGCAAGAACCAATGAGGTTCATTCTCATGTTACGGAGCATGTTTGAGCTTCTGCAAGAACCAATGAGGTTCATTCTTGAGTTACGCAGCACGTTTGAGCTTCAGCAAGAACCAATGAGGTTCATTCTTGAGTTACGCAGCACATTTGAGCTTCTGCAAGAGCCAATAAGGTTCATTCTCGTGTTACTGAGCACATTTGAGCTTCTGCAAGAGCCAATAAGGTTCATTCTTGTGTTACGCAGCATGTTTGAGCTTTCGAGTAGCTAATGAGGTTTGTTCTCAAGTTTACCAATTTTGAATGTGCGTTTTATATGGATTTCTTTTACAATGTCTTTATGGTAGTTTTTAACTTAGTGAATATACTTTGTGTGGAGAGACAAAAATCTTATAGTTCATTATAAATATCTTAATTTGTGTTCTAAAGATAAGTGAATCTTTTATGGGTTTGGCATGACATGAGGGCGAGTAAATGACGACAATGAATGAATTGTTATTCTTGGGTGAACTAACCCATCAAACACAATGTTAAAGCATGATCAAGCTGTTTCTAAAAGGGAGGCCCCGGTATTTTAGCCAATGTGGAATTGAACAACAAACAGATTTCATTTTGAACAAAATCTGGCCAATACAAAGCTCATTTGGAGTTTGGTTCAGTATTTCAAAACAGCTCGCTAACATATTGTGCTGATGTTTGTTGCGTGTTTGTTGTAAGAGCATAACGCACAGGACATTTTTAAATAAAGTGCGGACTGTTTGTATGAAAACAGTACACTGTCACTTGGCCTTTTTTAACTTTTTTTTCTCTAGCAAACCTATGCTTGAAAGTATACTGGGGCCTTTGATTACGAAGCATACTGAATCCAGAAAGGCATTAAACAGCACTTTTGAAACAGAATTTGCATTGTCATTGGAGCAGTGTTGACAAAACTTCCTCAGTTAGAACTTTCCCTAATAAAAGTTAACCAAATATTCTGAAAGGCTTCCATGGACCATACCTCAGCAGAGACAATGGATGGTGTTTGTTTTCAATCAATTGCTTAACGACTTAATTGATTAAATCTCTCACTTAATTTATTAGGGGGAAACTGCACCTGCTTAAAAGAAAGAGAGAGATAATGAATAAAAAATTAGGGCAGCTGGTGTGTCATGGGGTCTGAACTCTGCAGTGAACACACGAGCAGAATGATTAACTTTATTTTGAGTTTAGATGGAAGGCTGCTTCATCATCTCTCCATATTGTTTTTGACAGTCCTCAGTGAATCATAATACAAGTTGGAAACACTGGGGCGTCATTTTTAAGGAACACATTTACAGGAAACAAAAATGTATACAATCAAGACATTCACTGTAATTATATATACATAAATATCCTGCATTTTAAAATAATCCACTTGTTAAGTCTGACGTGATACGTCACAGTTTTCGGGTCAGATGCCAAAAGAAAACAACAAATGGTGCTAATATGCACTTACAATATGATGTAATACTACCAAACGGTCATAATCCTAAACCCTTGAATAATTAAAACATTAATGATGTCTGGGAGGCAGTGAGCTGTATCGTAAGCATGAGTTCATTAAAGTTTAGCTTTAATGTGTGATATTAATAAATAGTGCTCATAAGCGGCTGATGAGATATTCTCAAATGAAACGAGCAGAGGCTTGGACCTGGAAACAGTTTTTCTTACACATAGTAAAGTCATCAAAACTATGAAAACCCATTGGAAATAAAAATGAATATGGCAGGGGTGTCTAATCCTGCTCTTGGAGGATCACCTTCCTGAAGTTTAGCTCCTATACACCTGTCTGGAAGATTATAGTGACCCTAATGCCGCATTCGAGTGGTGTGAGGTGGGAATAGGGGATTATCACGCTTCCGGGTTTCATGGGCGGGATTTGTCAACTTTGTGCATGTCCACTTCCGAAGCAGTTCAACAATGCCTGAGACGAATGCTATTTATGTCACTGCTCTGTTCCACTTTGTAAATCTAACCAACAACGCCAACCCTACTTAAGTTTTCATGGATTCCCGACTGAATTGAGTATAAGGAAGAAGTGGATTAAAACTTTAAAATAAAACAAGGTAGCACGTTTGTTTGCAGCCGGCACTTTAGTGAATCAGACTAATTTACCAGGGATGCTGTATAAATAAACTTAGTGTAGTCCTTCATCAGTTCGCCAGCGAGATCGGTGATGCAACGGAAGTGGCAGTGCACAAAGATCGCTGAATCCGGAAGTACTGCGTATCAGCGTGATAATCCCCTATATTCAATCTCCGACCCAAGAAATGTTCCACTTCCGACCTCAGTGCATTCCAGTCATTTATACCACAAGATGGCACC
The DNA here is from genome assembly GCA_030378365.1 of Hybognathus amarus. Classification (NCBI taxonomy): domain Eukaryota; kingdom Metazoa; phylum Chordata; class Actinopteri; order Cypriniformes; family Leuciscidae; genus Hybognathus; species Hybognathus amarus. The sequence goes on along the minus strand of JAQIUQ010000770.1, from coordinate 82,778 downwards.
AATTTGTGCCAATTATTTACGTCAAAAACATAAAATAATGTAATGTTCAGGCTGTCCCAAAATCAGTATTGTCATTTGTTATCTAATGTGAAACATGTTAGCGCTATTTGGCTGTCTATCTAGTAGTTGAAAATTAAAATAGGTGAAAATGTGTAAGTGATGCCAGCAGGAGGCTTTAACCCTGCACTCCGCATAGGTTCTGCAATGCTCCAGATAGAGGAACACTGTATCTTGGCATCTATCCATCATGGTCCATAATTCATCCATGTTCACACAGATAGGCTACATTACCCTGGCTCCTCTCCACTGATTCATGTTATACCTTTCTTTATCTTTCTGCACTGGCTACTGGTTGCTGCTCACATCAAGTTCAAGACGTTGATGCATGTGTAAAACAGCCACAGTCTCTGCACCTTCCAGCCTCCTCTCCTGCGCATCGAGTCTACATCCCATCCAGAAGCCTGGTGTCAAAAAGCAGGGCTCAACGCTACAGATTTTTTTATGATGTTGGTAGACAGGGCTGTAGTACTCGAGTCCAGTTCTCCAGTCCGGACTCAAGACCGTTTTTCGGTCTCAGGACTTGCTGGTATTCGGACTCGGATTTGTCTCGGCCACTGGTCTTGCCAAATATGGCTTTTGGTCTCGACTCCGAGTCCAACATTTTTGTATGTGTGTTCATTTATTAGTGCATCGTGAATAATGCTTACCATTTGCACGTCTTTTAAAGTCTTACCAGTTTAACATTAAAGCAATTTTAAATTATCAGTCCTCGTGCGCTCTCTGGGATGACTCTTGCCTCTGGCAGGCCTCTCTGCGCTCTTTTTGGACTCTGTCTTGACTTGGACTCGAACCTCTTTGGACTCTGGTCTTGACTTGGACTCGACTAGTCCTGGTCTTGGATCTCGAACAAAGGTGGTCTTGACTACAGCCCTATTGGTAGACAGTCGCCAAAAACAACAACAACCAAAGGCAACATAGAGGGGTTTGCAATACATGTTGTCTTCTTTAAAGCCGCGCTGGTCTGACTGCGTCTTCTGAGGCAGCGGCAGAAATGTGGAGTGCTGTTGTCTCAAAACACGTTCTCCATTATTGTTGCAATTTTCTGCTCGACTGGCATTTTGTGATAACACAACCTTATTTCTGCAGTGACTTTTGGCATGTTGCACGTGTGAGAAAGTGACAAACCACACAAAATCAGACTTAAAAATGGATTTTCATTATTTGATTTGAATTGGATTTTAAAACTCATATGAATGTAGCTCAAAAAGGATTTGTAAAAATCACATTTCATGTGATTTTTTGCTGTTCACACTTGCTAAATATAATCAGATTCCAATAGGACATGCACAAAAATCGGATTTGGACTGACAGTCTGAACGAGGCTTTTAGGACCTAATGCATGGATCTAATAGTACTGACAACTCCTCCAACTATTTAAGTTCACTTACCACACTTCTGAATGTGTTTAACTTTGATACTCGCCAAGATGGGCATTTTGACAATTTCGTGTGTATTAAGTGCAAGAAGACAAAAGAGAACTGAATTCAGGATGGTACTCGAGGTGGTAATGTGGCCATATATATAGATATACACTCACCGGCCACTTTATTAGGTACACCTGTCCAACTGCTCGTTAACACTTAATTTCTAAGCAGCCAATCACATGGCGGCAACTCAGTGCATTTAGGCATGTAGACATGGTCAAGACAATCTCCTGCAGTTCAAACCGAGCATCAGTATGGGGAAGAAAGGTGATTTGAGTGACTTTGAACGTGGCATGATTGTTGGTGCCAGAAGGGCTGGTCTCAGTATTTCAGAAACTGCTAATCTACTGGGATTTTCACGCACAACCATCTCTAGGGTTTACAGAGAATGGTCCAGAAAGAAAAAAAACATCCAGTGAGCGGCAGTTCTGTGGGCGGAAATGCCTTGTTGATGCCAGAGGTCAGAGGAGAATGCCCAGACTGGTTCGAGCTGATAGAAGGGCAACAGTGACTCAAATAACCACCCGTTACAACCAAGGTGGGCAGAAGAGCATCTCTGAACGCACAGTACGTCGAACTTTGAGGCAGATGGGCTACAGCAGCAGAAGACCACACCGGGTGCCACTCCTTTCAGCTAAGAACAGGAAACTGAGGCTACAATTTGCACAAGCTCATCGAAATTGGACAATCAGAAGATTGGAAAAACGTTGCCTGGTCTGATGAGTCTCGATTTCTGCTGCGACATTCGGATGGTAGGGTCAGAATTTGGCGTCTACAACATGAAAGCATGGATCCATCCTGCCTTGTATCAACGGTTCAGGCTGGTGGTGGTGGTGTCATGGTGTGGGGAATATTTTCTTGGCACTCTTTGGGCCCCTTGGTACCAATTGAGCATCGTTGCAACGCCACAGCCTACCTGAGTATTGTTGCTGACCATGTCCATCCCTTTATGACCACAATGTACCCAACTTCTGATGGCTACTTTCAGCAGGATAATGCGCCATGTCATAAAGCTGGAATCATCTCAGACTGGTTTCTTGAACATGACAATGAGTTCGCTGTACTCAAATGGCCTCCACAGTCACCAGATCTCAATCCAATAGAGCATCTTTGGGATGTGGTGGAACAGGAGATTCGCATCATGGATGTGCAGCCGACAAATCTGCGGCAACTGTGTGATGCCATCATGTCAATATGGACCAAACTCCCTGAGGAATGCTTCCAGCACCTTGTTGAATCTATGCCACGAAGAATTGAGGCAGTTCTGAAGGCAAAAGGGGTCCAACCCGTTACTAGCATGGGGTACCTAATAAAGTGGCCGTGAGTGTATATATAGATATATATTACAATGGGAATCACAGCTTCTTCGTCGGGTCAGCTTCCATACAATGCAATGTTTTCAGAGTAATGACATTTTAACTATTGTGCTCATCCTCCTCAGAATCAGACATTTGTAAGTAATGCATTTCCCAAAATGAACTTTGATGCAACTCCATTAGATTCGATTACAGATCTAAGTGCGAAAGAACATCTAGACATTAAAACAGTTCCTTTATACCCCCTATCTCCAGCCTAAACAATTAACACAGCAACTACTACCTGTTTCTATAAGTCATACCTCAGTACATAATGCACAAATCTGTACACAAGTCTTCTGTTCCAGATGTATACCACTTTGTTAATATTATTATTATTATCTTTCTTAGTCTTATTTAAATGTTATTTCTTTCTAGTCATGTCATGTGTCTATATGTCTGTATGCATGCATGCATCCAGAGCTCCTGAAAAACCACAACAAACTCCTTGTGTGTGTGCACACTTGGCAAATAAAACTCATTGTGATTCTTGATTGCTTTCTCACAACAAGTACAACCACTCCAGAGCTCGATTTCAATTTGGCCAAGACCACCACATTCATGCACTCTCAAACCAATTATTTTGGTGTGGATCCAAGCGTGTATTTGTATGCTCATATGCATAAACAAAACTAAAGAAGAAAATGCATCAGGTTCTGAAACGAATGTCTTCAAAAGCCCATGATCCCCTTGACTAAATTGCTTAGAGCAGTCTTCAAAGTTATTCATCTATATTTTTAAGACCTCATAACTAAGTCAGTTACATAAAAAGTGGTCTAATTTTAATTAGAAAATTTAATCAGACTAGTTATTAGCCCCACAGTCTTAACATTTAGGGGCTGTTTATGCACTTGGCAGGCAGGATTGAACACCAGTGTTGTATTGTATGCTGTGATCTCTCATGTCACATCATGAATGGGTGTATAGGTATATTATTACAGAGTAAAGGTTTCTTACCTGACCTCACAGGAATGGACACTTAGCTCTTTGTGCAGGAGGCCACTGGTCAAGTTGTACACCAGCACAGAGCCATTGCTTGTACCTAATGGGTAAACATGCAAAACAAATAATTGTAATTGGTTAGTTAACATGATTGAATTATTTGAATTATCCTTGTTAAGGCATTAACAATTATTGTCTTTGATTAAAAATACATAATTATAATCATTATAAAGTAATTTCTGATGACACTGTTCATAACACAGCCTGCCCAGACTGAACAGAACATCATTCCTCCCGTCAGTAGAGGCTGATAGATGTAGCGCTGTGAGGAAAATGAGTGACTGAGAGTAGTCTGAGAGGTAGTGAAGTGTTTCAGAGAGTTTCAGTGTTGGAACGGAGCTGAGGACGCATGCCAATTTGAGGGTACATTTTTCTCTAGTTTGTTTGAGAGTAGAAATGTGCAGATAAAATGATTAATGGGGACCTATAATGGCCTTTTAATAAGTATAGAATAAGTATAGAATAGTTTCAGGGGTCTATTAGAATGTTTTCACACAAAAAACACATTATTCTCCTCATATTCTCCATTGTTGCGAACTCCTCACTTCCCAGTCTGTCAGTAACGCTCTGTTTAGTTCCAGTCTCTATGAAGCCCCACCTTCTGGAAAGCACACTGTGCTCTGATTGGTCGGCTGGAGCAGTGTGTTCTAATAGAGAGCCTAAGTCCCTCCCCTTCTGGTCGACCACCATGGGACCTTATATCGGAAAAATATTGCATGGTAGTCAATGGCGAGAGACATGATCTCTGTGCCCTGAATTGCACATATGATGTTTGTCAATTTAAAAGATACATTTTAAAGTAAAGAAAATCGAAGTTTGATTTGAAACCGTTGAGGTATAAGACTGTGAAAATACGTAATTACAAAGACTACAAACCCCAAAGGCGCACATTTCTCTCAAAGAATGAAGCTAACTTTACTGAGGCTAATGTCTGTCATTGTTTCTATAGTCTTATGTTAGTAATCGTAACTTTACGCCTATCATACCTAAGTGTTTTGAACCAGACTGCACACACACAAGCAGCGGATCTTGCTCGTTGTTTCGCTTTCCGGGAGATGTAGTTCATGAGCGATTTTCACATAAAACTAAAAGTTACTCTTCTGTTTCATGACAAACTGTGACGTTTTTGACTTTCAGAATTATATTTTAAATTGACAAACATCATATGTGTCATTCAGGGCACAGTTCAGACGGAATAAAAAGATAAGTTGTCTCTCGCCATTGACTACCACACATATTTTTTTCCGAAATAAGGTCCCATGAGCCAGAAGCAGAGGGGCGGGACTTCAGCTCTCTATTGGTCAAGCGCTTCGAGCCTGTTTGGAAATGTCCCGTACATGACCACAACCGCAAGTTTCAACACACTACTAACTCAGAGGCTCCGCCCCTTTATTCTGTGTATGCCTTTCTCAGAAGGAAACTCAAGGCTAGAATAGAGGGAAAGCACTGACATAACTTTCCCACTGGAACACACTCCCTCAGCCGGACTGAGTGGCAGAAGAGCTGCTGAGTGACTGGATTAAATAGGGGAAACTGCGAAAACGTGAATAAAACAAACAATTATCAGTTTAATCTAAAGGTTGGACTTGAAATGGGAGGGACTGTGAACTCCCGGGAGGGACTATGCTTTGGAACTTTGCAAAGCCTTTCCATGCTTAAATAAATGAAGATGACTTGACTTGACTTAAACAGCAACATTACACACAAGAAATATTAACACGTAAAAAACCTTAAAGGTGCATTGCGCAACATTTCATGTTTAAAATACCCATTTTTCTAACCAATTGCCTGATGGGCTGAATGAGCCCTTCTTCGGATCACTGTGATTGCCTCTATAATACTGTACAGTGAAATAAATAAGAGAGATTCGGGACGGAGTTTGAGACTGGTGTGATGTCATGGACGTTCATGCTCACCTGGCTATGTCTGGCAGGTTTGTGTATTCGGCGCCATTCTCCGTATCAGAGAAGATGACTCGAGCGACAAAACTTTAGTCAACTTTCCACAAAAGTAGAAGATGGATTCAAAGAGACCGGCTTGTAGTTCATTCCAAACCCCAACGCAATATCACGTAAGACAAAGAAAATACAACTTTTGTCTAGTGCCAGGCGTCAGAATAAGACGAGAGTCGACATCAGGAAGCTTTCAACAAATGGAGAGATCTCCGCTCTGCTCTAGGGCTCAAACGGGTCCTATACAAAGTAATAACTTATATTGTTCATGAACGTGTTTCCATAATAATACAACCATAAGTGTATACAGTAAACACATAAAACAGTTCAACATTGAGATAGATGCAAACAAAAACCGAAGTTTTCTACTACCACCGTTTTCTCCCTCACACACACAAGTGTGTAATTTACTCAAATGCCTTTCCTTCCATATATTTAAAATGAGTTGCAGATTTATAACTTTATTACCTCTGAAGACATTATGACTGTAACAAAAGATTTGTGCGGTTGATGCTCCTTTGGTTATGAACAGCTTGTGCAAGCGTGCGTGTGTGTGGTCCATGAGCGTGCACACCTCTGGTTGCAGTTTCGCTTGTCGCCAGAGGGGGCGTAGTTCTGCAAAAACTCAGAGACTTGCGCAATGCGCCTTCAATAAGATCCCGTTAATCAATTAATCATGATTCCCCCTTCAATGTAAAGACCTTTGAGTACCCAGAAAAGCGCTCTATAAATGTAACAAATTTGTATTATTGTGTTTTATAAAACGGATAGTTCGAATCCTTGATTCTGATTGGTCAAGAGCTGTGCTTTATTCACGATAAAACACGGCTACTGACCGCTTCACCCAATGGTTCTATTGATCGCTGCGCAACACTGCGGTTCTATGTTGTTTTTATTTGAGCTTTCATGCAATTTACGCATTGGAACGTTGTTGCTGTTCACGCTCAGGGACTATTTTTTCCAGCGGAAGGTAAGCTTTTAGTGATTTTACTTCAAGAAAGTTGCACTAATATTGTTTTTTACTTTAATTTTGTGTGGCAACCGTTTTATAAAAGCAATAAGATACTCGAGGCAAGTGCTTTATTGTGAATAAGTAACGGCTGAAGGGCGTTGTTAGGCACAACGCGAAGCGGAGTATACAGCACAGCCTCTTGTACCTTATTGCTTACTTATTAAACTGTGATTATACATCAATTAAATTCAATGATCAATCAAAAAAGCTCAAATCGTGACCAGCAAACAGTCGGCGACATACCCTAATGTATCCAACTAGAGGCATAACCCATAATCACACTGTGATGCTTTTCAAAATATGCAGTAAATGGTGATACCCAGCTCTAAAAAATATCGGTTTGCTAAAGTTTGGCACAGAATAATGTACAGAGGGTAATTCGAGCAGGCAGCACAGTGTCAGACTATATGCGTATAGAGAGAGAGAATTTTTCAAGAAATCACAAAGCTTTATGAGACATGAGACGGTAAATTCAGATCTGTGTGCATCAGACAGCTCAGCATTCACTGCATCGTTTCTATCAGAGAAGGCCAGGCTCATGGTTTCAGTCCAAATGCCATTATTGTATTTCATCCAAAATTGCACAATTGTCTGGCTTCAAATGTCACACATACAAACGTTGCATATGGACCCTCTTTCCCTCAGGTACTAAATGACCTGCTCAAGATCACGTCTTTCAAGTTGAGATGGTTAAAAAAAGCCACCATTGGGAATGATTCAGCAACAGTCCTTGTGCATTGAGGCAGAAAGAGAGTTTGAAGTTCTGTTTCTTCCCTGGGGCAAAAACTGTGCTATGGAGTTACTTTAGAAATGCATGATCCGTCAAGAAGGATTCCCGTTACAGGGTATTGACAACTGCAGTGTGCTTCTCACAATTGGATGTATAGTGCACTCGAGGAGCTGCACAATCTCATCAAGACTGAACTGCTATGTTGACTCCAATAATGAGATGACAAGTAGAGACAATTAGACCACCAATCACAGAGCTCAAATTACAATTTGCAAGATCCGTGGACCAAACTGGGTGAAACCTCATTTAAAACATATTGATATTTCTATAATGCAACAAAGCAGATTTTCACATATTTAGGAGGTCTTTAAGCAGTAAAATATTTTTCAGTTTGTCTAGTACTCAACAGATGTAACTCAATTGGAGCTCTATTTTTGGCTGAAATCATACATTAGTCTACAAATTGTCAAAGTTTCATATGTTTTGTGACTTGTGCGGTTTTTAATATCTGTGCAAAGCTTTCAATCTTTGCAGAATATTTTATTAAGAGATGACTGAGTAAACAGAACATCTATGGCTTGCTGGTTTGAAATGCTGTGATGAATGACGTTTGCATTAGATTTTACCAAAAAGAAAATAATTTCAGCTCATTTGATTTCCTTTTCTTGGCTCATTCACTTTGCTGTCAAAAAATCAGGTCACGCTCACAGAAAGACTGGATATGTGACTTGTGTTAAAAACAAACTCCATCAATACATGCACTCTTAAAACACGATATGCTACAGTGATTTTGAGAATTGAATATCCGATAGTTGAACTACATCATTCAACTTACAAGCATATCGGGGTGTTTGATTCTGTATCGCCTACGTCTATGATAATATTGTAACTTGTTTTAATAATGTGCAAAAACGATGTAATAGAGTATGTCTCCCACCCAGGTGTGCAAAAAAAAGCTTATTATGTAAATTACATAGTGTACGTTTGATTCCTAAACGAATCAGCGATTTGAATGAATTGTTCAGAAAACTAGTCCAAATAGGGCTTTACAGCCATTCATTTAAAGGGCGGGTTTACTGCTCTTTTTCTTTGCATGATTGTGTTTATGGGGTGCAATATAACATGTATCCGTGGTTTTTATTTTTGTTAGCCTGTCGCTCTCCCGCTGTCCCCTGAACGAGCGGTTCACTTCCTGAGTCTATGACACCACTCCCTCAGAACTCACGTAGCGGGCTCAGATTGGTTCGTTTGGGCCGGAGTGTTGTGATTGGCTAAACTGTCGCTCACGTTGTCCGGAAGATTAACGGAACGGGCGGGCATGCCAAATGTGGATAACATAGACGGTGGATACACGTAATGTCGAGACTACAGTATCACTGAGGCAGAATCAGACTCGAGAAAGCCGCGATGAATCGAGTCAAGCAGAACCTCACCACACACAGCTCTTAATAAAGGTTTCTGAATGATAATTTGCTTAATTTTTTTAACTTTATACACGTTTGTTTTACACAATTAGCTGGCATGCCAGACCTACATCAAGATGTTAGGTCTGGAAACTCTTCATTGACAGGGCTCAATCCGAGGGCGGGATAAACGGTTGTCTTTCAAATTCTCTCTGCACGCAATTGGATAGCGCTAAAGCCAATCAGAGCAACGAAGAATGTGACATACTCAGCGGAGCAAGTTGATATATTATTAAACTTTTACCGTATCTAGTCCAGCTGTCAACATTGAACATTGAAAATAAGGGAGATTTCCGGAATCCATCCCCAAAATAAGGGATTTTTTACACGACCCACAAACTTTAAGAATAAAACACTAATCATTAAAAGTCTAAAGAGTTTATAACTAGCTACATATGTGTGAGAGAGAAAGACAGTATATATGTGTGCGTGTGTGTGTATGAGAGAGCAAGAGACAGTGCGTCATTAAAAAAAATAATATCATAGAGAATGTTTAAATACTATAATATCAGCTTACGAGGGAAACGGAGGCGGAGTAGTGCTTGCTTGAGATGATTCGGGAGAGGTCCGTGCACCTATACCGATCAGAGCACGCGCTGACACGGAGTAAAGCCTTTATCCTCGACGCCACAGCACGACTGCGGATCGTTTTGCCACAGCTTTTTTGTAACAGCGCGAGGATGAACGACTAAAACCGAGTATGTCCGAGCTTGCTCTTACCGTCTCAACTCTGTCGTCATTATGTTAAGCCCGCCCGCCAACTCTATACACGATGTGATTGGCCCGGCCAGAGTTGGGCCTTTCCAGCTAAACCGTCTATGGAGAGTTGCTAGACCACACTTTGCGGCAAAATAATTTTTGCTGCCGCTAGGGTGCGTCTAGATTTCTAGGCTATTACACAATAGCATCTGACTGGCAACGATAGCAACTGACTGGCTACTAATGTTAAACACAAACAGCGTTTGCAGGTTTACGTTCTGATCAGAAATCGAAAATAAAGTCATAAAGCATATATATATGAAAAATACATTTACAACATTAGTACTTATACAAAAATTCAGGCCCATAATGTTTGTACGCCGTTTACCGTAGACAAAAAATAGCCTAACTAGTAGCCCATAAAGCCTACAAAGCCAGCACTGGCATTTGAAAAAAAAAACAAACAAAAAAAAAAAAAAAAAAAAAACTACGCTACGACGGGAATTATACATGCAAATACATTTAAAATGATGAAGTCTTAGCCTACTTACAGGTTGTGGCCCAACAACTGCTGACTTTTAACTGCTGGTTTTAAAGTTGGATCTGCTTCATGATTTAGAAACAGTTTCTTGTTTACGTTAATCCGGTGTTGAACTCGTGGAGATTCTGGAAGCTGTCTCTGTAAATGCGCAGCACAGAGAGCTAGATTACCATCGTCACTTTCAGGAATATAATCAAACACAAATTGTATCCATTGTTGTCGAAGTATAGTGTCCGTGGGAAGCCCGAAACACAGAAGACCTGACAGCTGCGTGAACACAACTCACTCGACGCATGCCCTCTTCCTGCATATTCCGGAGGGAGTGGTTGATGTAAATATGTGGGTTAGTGACATACCATAACCCAGCTGTAGTCCAAAATGAGTCGTTTTGTAGGCAATTTTACTTCCTGATTTTTAAAAGACGATATCTCTGCTTACACTAAACTTTCAGTGCTGCAACTTTGCAGATACTGTTCATGCACCAACAGCAAAATTACACACTATTTAAAATGAAAAAAGTGAAATCGCAGGTAAACCCGCCCTTTAATCAATGTTTGACGTAGCAATTCTTAACACCTGACTTTGTTCGGGATTAACGTCTCTGTGTTTATTGCAGAAGTAGGAGTGTGTTTTTATAGAAGTGGGTGTTACATATGGCCGTGATGTGGTTGCAAGCATCACATATGTTTTCATATTGATTTATTTTTATATACTATAAAAACTAGGGTGGGACGATACAGGTACCTCACGATTCAATCTGTGGCGATATGTGGTCCACGAATATGATAATATCACGATTCGCGATATCTACGATATTCAAAATATTGGGAGAAATTTCATCAACGATATATCACGATATATGTGACTTATATATCTATAAATATAGATATATAAGGGCCCTATAAAATCTGTTTTATTTTTTGGGAATTAGTTTTTTTTTAACCATTGGCTGTTATTTTAGTCGTAAAAAGAGTGTGCTTTTTAAAGTTAATGATTAAAATGTATTAAAAATACAAATAAATTAGGAATGACCTTAAATTTATTGAGGTAATATAGACATTTAAGTTACTCAGTAGCCTTTTCAGGACAAATACTGCATAATGCAACATACTGTAACACTGCACTCTCAAGTAACAACAAAATATGGTTATGAGCTTTAAACTGTCCAGTAATATAAATTATATAAGTTTATATAAGTTTAAATAAAGTCACACTCTGTTGCTCACGGAGTTCGCTTCGCTTTTGTCCAGTCCGGCACCTCATAGACAGACGCGGTGTGCACGTTGTGTGTGTGTGTGTGAGAGAGAGAGAGACGCGTGAGTGAGAGAGAGACGGAGGCAGAGCAGGGAAATACTGCTGAAAGAATACGCTGCGTGTTTTTAATAGTGTTAAAAACCGAAACGCAGTATGTGGCGGCGAATTAGTCAATGTGTGGGAAACACTGCATAAGTCACGTGCGAACTGCTCGGCACTGACGGCTTATAGCGTTGAGTTTCTTAACTTTTAGCCGACGAAAGCAGAGCCGTGGAGAGCCGCTTCGCCATGCTTTCATTGTTTTGATTTCATCATTGTAGCTGAAATGACAGGTTGGTGGGTTTGTGTCGCCCAGATTTGCTTCCCCTGGTCTGTTTGCGCCACTTTACCCCTATTTACTCGAACAGCGCCTCTCGCAAACAGAATGGTAGATATTGGGTAGTGACAGTGACACTGACAACGGGTAAATTAATCATTTCGTGTTGTAATAAAATATCGATATTGGGCGTTAGTGTATCGATTATTTATTGCAACAGAGAGCACAACAATATATTGCAATATCGATCTTTTTCCCACCCCTAATAAAAACCTTATTTAAATGAATGTCACATGAGTTTATAGAAGTGGCAACCTATAATAAATCCACGTAAATGAACCGAGAAATCTAAACATGTTTCCTACCTTTGATGATATTAAAATGGCCAGTCTTAGAAGTTTCCATGATTTACTCTCTTTAAATAATATTACAATACTTTTTTTGTGGAATGCTGCACATATTGAAAGGTAATAATACAGATGCTGGGGTTGTTATTATTTTTTATTTACATATTCTCTGGATAGACTTCCTGTAGCCAATCATTTTCTAAAGCTAGGGCAATGAAGAGACCAATCGTATTTTAGCTGGAATGCTACCAGAAACATATATTCTAGGATAGACTGAAGTTGAGTATAGGAGGGAAACAGAGACATTTTAATGAAATTAAAGGGAAGTTAAAGGAAGTTAACCAACTTTTACCGATAACTCCTGATCAGTTACAGAACAAAAGGGCCAAACTGAAACTGATTCTGGTTCCCAAGACAAAGCCAGAAAACCCCTGTGCAGGTCTTTAAAGTGTCTTTATCTGTTCTATTTGATGAGTTGAGATTGTACACCACTACTTTGCTGTGCGTGTGCATGTTTAAATGTCAGCTATATAACGGAGGGGGAAGTGTCTGGTCTCTGCATGAGCGGTACTCACCCACGGCCAGTAAGGGCTGGTAATGGTTGATGTTCTTGGTGGTGAGTGGAGGACACATCCGCAGAGAGAGAAGGGGGCAAGGGCAGGCCAGACAACAGCCCTGTCAACAGGAACTTCAGATGTACTTCCTGTTGATCTGCCAGGGGTCGCCGGGGAGTCCACTCCAGAAATCAGACTGTGACCTGGAAGAGCGACAGATCACATAATTGATCTAAATGAAACAACAGAGCAGCTCTTTGAGGCAGTTGAGGCAGTGAAAAGAAAGAAGGTGGCCATTAAAACCAGATCATTACTTCAGCTGATATTTTGTCCTGTGGACTATATGTAAACATCTGTAAAGTAGCCTTTTCAGGATAGTACAACACAATAACATGCATTAACATTTTATTAAAATTCTTAACACTTCAGAGATTATGTTAGTGGCATGTAAACGGTATTAATGCGACAGTAAATAGATTTAACAGTAACAAAAATGACTTCTTAAAGGGATAGTTCACCCAAAAATGAAAATTCTATCATTGTTTACTCACCCTCGTGTTGTTCCAAACCTTTATGTGTTTATTTGTTCTGCTGAACACAAAGGAAGATATTTGGAAGAATGTTTTAATCAAACAGATCTCAATCCCCATTGACTACCATATGTATGTTTTTTTTCCTACTATGGTAGTCAATGGGGATTGAGATCTGTTTGATTAAACATTCTTCCAAATATCTTCCTTTGTGTTCAGCAGAACAAATTAACACACAGAGGTTTGGAACAACTTGAGGCTGAGTAAATGATGAAAAAAAATAATAATTTTTTGGGTGAACTATCCTTTTAATGATTTTAAATAGACAGAACATGTAGCCTAAAAATGACATTAAAATAAACTTAAATTATTATAGTTTAGTTCTTTGAAGTCAGTTTTTCTGACTTTTTACAGATATCTTTATTTTATTTTTTATAAACCAATTGGAAATAAATTATTAGTATTAATATTTACTTTGTACAAAAATATTTCATATTTGACTGACACCCACAGTCCTCCTCAATTTGTGCACTGCTGGTGCTTTTGCATTGTTTTTGATGCTTGAAAGCATCAGTCCCATTTATTGTAACTGCTTGGAAAAGACTGACCAGCATAAAAGAGTGGAACTGGTCATGTGACCAGCATAACATGACCAGTGTTCCACAAAAGAAAGAAAATAATTCAGGTTTAGAACTCTTCTTTTTAAGACCCAGACGCCCACCCAATGCCTATGATTAAAGACACAACAGGAGTTAAACCCAGCCACAGGCTATGAGTGTTATCAGTGCTGGGCTTCTAAAGGGGAAATAAGATGTGCAGATACTGTAAAAGACAGATAGCAGAGTGAGGCCTCAGGGTCTTCAGGCTGGAAATATCTCCTCAAGTCTAAGGCTAGGAGAATGAAGCCTGAGACTCTTTAAATGAGTTATATTTAGAAGCCAGGATAAGGCAATCATGTGGAAGAAAAGAAAAGTGTTGTGTGTTTGAGTGTGTGTGTGTGTTTGGGGTTCGGATGTCAGATGGCTATCTTACCAATCATTGTATTCAGAGAAAGATCCGGAATGCATTTTTGATTTTGACGTAAAGGTGTCCCACAGAAATTCACGGAAGAAATACTAACGGAGGCAAGCCAGAACTGAGAAAAAAGATGTATTGAGGGTGAATTTCACAAACCATGAAAAATACATTTCATTAAACAAACAGTATAATAAATCTGACAACAACTGCACAAATCAAATGAGAGTATTTTTTTCTGTTTAGAGCCATATTGAACCATGTTTGAATCATTGGATCATTATTTTACTGCTGTAAATCCCTGTAAAGCTGCTTTGTAACAAGTTGCATTACATAAAGCATTATAAAAATAAAAATGACTTGAATTTTAAAGTTGTCATGATATGAGAAATCAAATTTGCCTTGATCTTTTGACATAATAGAGGTCTTTGTACCATTGAAAAAAACTAGTGCTGTCAAGCGATTAAAATATTTAATCGCGATTAATCGCATTAATGTCATAGTTAACTCGCGATTAATCGCACATTTTTATCTATTCTTAATGTCTTTTGATTTCTTTTTGTTACATTTTTTTCTCATTTTAATGCTCTTATCAACATGGAAAAGTGGATTGGCTTGTTTAGTGTTTGTTTAGTGTTTTTTTTATTATTATTATTGAAAATAACATTGGAATAGTGTTCAATTTCACTCTAACATATATAGCCTAAATAATCTCTCACACAATGCAACACTGTCCATCAATAAAAGGGTGAAAGAAATACTGACGAGGTCCTGATATTGACGAGGGGTGGAGAATTTGCATCATCTGTGTTTGTGTGTGTGTGTGTGTTTGCTTGGCCATCATCAAGTGGTGTTTCAGGCTGGTCGTGCTGCGATGATGATAGCTCAGTTCATAATTGACAAAACATACAGATCGCTTTGGTCTTGTCAATGGGACAATTTGGCAACTTTTTAAAAGTAAACTTTACATTCAGAATCTCATTGGCATCCATTTCGGCGTTCTTGCGCTTGTCATCCACTCAAAACATAACATTACTATTTGGCCGGCTCGCAAGCTGAAACGAGTGTGTGCGGCACAAAACGTCCTCGCGCTGCGCTCTGAAACCCATTCATTGCAATTGCTTGCCCCGCGCGAGGACGTTTCGATTGCTCGCTTCGAACCAAAAGCGCAAGCGGATCTAGCTAGACCCGAAAACAAAACAACAGGCACGACGCACACACTCGTTTCGGCTTGCGAGCCGGCTTTGAGTGGATGAAGACGCGAGAGCGCTGAAATGGATCAGGAACGCATGCCGCGTCCTGTTGCAAAAGTATGTGAAACAACTACAAAGTTTGCTAGGACAAAAAGTTTGTTAATCGCGCCAATAAAAAAATTAACGCCGTTAAATGGGTTTGGTTACGCGCCGTAAATACCGCGTTAACTGACAGCTCTAAAAAACACATTTTTCTATTCATAGCTCAAAACATCTTCATTAAAACAAAGCATTATTTAATCAAGCTACAAAATGACTCGTTTTGATATTGAGGGATATTCGACATCACACTGAAAATACATTTGCATATGCCCGCCTCCAGTGCAAGACATCGACGGATGGTTTTACATCATCAAACAATAGGCCCAGCCCAATGCGTTCAGTAGCTTAACAGTTGACATTTCGCCAACCCTGAATGCGAGCGTTGTGTCAAAATCAAATAGAAGCCATTATCATGACTGATGCCGTCAACACTGTTCCATACTATGGAAGAAAATGAGGCCAGAAAATATCTGGTAACTGATATTCTTCTAAATATCAGAAAATCGTACTGAATGGATTCGAAAACGGTAAAACCCAACTGGTTAACTCTGGGGAGTTGTAAAATAAGCCTATTTCCAAAAAAAGTGGAGTATCCCTTTAAACAGTGTGTAAAATTGATGCACAAAGAAGGTTTATCAAGTAAAATCAGCAAAGCCTTTATTATGGTAAAATTTGTAAGTCTGCTATATGTCTACCAATGTAAATCAGTGCTGCCAACAGCTTTTGCCTTTTTTTTTTATTTATTAATTGTCTATGTGAAACTGAAGAACCCCATTATTTGCATACTCAGTACTTTAATGTTTTGAAAAACTGTACCTCAGGTTGGATGAAGATTTACTAGCATGAGCTTTGAGCTCCCACAGCATCACCCTTCCATCACTGACCACCAGGGCGGCACTGTTCTCATTGACAGGGCAGATCACCACTCGATCAGGCCGCACAGTCTTAGTCACACGGATAGCGTCACACTGGGAGCGAAGATCGTATACCAACTCCTGGACATTCTGCTCTGGGTCAGTCACTGAAACAACCAAAAAACATTTGGTATGAGTAAACTTACTCTAAAAATTGGCCTATAAAAATCTTGTTGAGAGTATCACGTCCTCTTATATGGTATGGAAATCTGAGTGCTAAATGTAAAGCAAAATAATCTAAAGTACTTACTGTAGAAAACACAATCACAAAGGCAACTAAATGATGTATATTATAAAATAAAACAAATAGCCTTACAGTAGATCATTCCCATCCCCTACACTCTCAATTCCAGTTGTTACCATCAAAGAGCCTTTATAAGCAACAATTTTCAAGGAAAGTGTGCGTCAGATGTCATTTGTCCCAATATGTAGGCATATGTACATATGGGAATGTATATTTGTGTGTGTACAATGAAATTTTATGCGTGTATGTAGTTTGAATCAGTTGTGTTGATGTCTGTATGCAGAAGCCACACACACATTTCTCACCTTGTGGACAATAAAAGTAACTAAATGACTAACTAACTATGTTTAACAGAATTGTGATGTGAAATGACTTATATGCCTCAGCCCTGACGACTAAAGAACAGTTGTGGAGGAACAAAGGCTGTCTTGCCCTGATTCATTAGGAGAAGGTGTTGTGGGAGCGACACACACGCAGGGTGACGCAAACCGTTCTCGTGGAGGCAGTAGAGAGCATCTCTCTGGGCACAAGGAATCACCTACACACACAAGACACAAAGAATTCGAGGCTTCTAATGTTTCCCCAGCCAAATTTGAGTCATCATACAGAATTACAAAATGTATAGATATATATTTGGGCTGTCAAACGTTTAAAATATTTAATCACGATTAATCGACATTAATGTCATAGTTAACTCACGTTTAATCGCAATTAATTGCACATTTTTATCTATTCTAAATGTCTGTTGATTTCTTTAGTTCCATTATTTTTTTCTCATTTTAATGCGGTTATCAACATGGAAAAGTGGTTCGGCTTGCTTTGTGCAAATGTTGTTGTTTTTTTTTATTGAAAACAACATTGGCATATACTGTGTTCAAATTCACACTAGCTTTCCATTCAGAATCTTATTGGCATCCATTTTGGCATCTCGCGTTCGTCATCCACTCAAAATGTAACGTTAACCAACTATTTGGCCGACTCACAAGCCCAACGAGTGCCTGTTGTTTTGTTAACGGTCTAGCTAGGGAGTTTACGCAAGCCATTGAAATGAATGGGTTTCATAGCGCAGCGTGCGCATGCCGCGCCTGCTGCAAAGCATGTGAAAGAAAACTACAAAGTTACAAGGCCAAAAGACGCGGTTAAATCAGCGGTCAAAAAATTGACGCCATTAAAATGAGTTTGCGTTAAAGGTATACTCCACTTTTTTTGAAATAGGCTTATTTTACCACTCCCCAGAGTTAAACAGTTGAGTTTACCGTTTTCGAATGTATTCAGCTGATTTTTTGGATATTTAGAAGAATATCAGTAACCAGACAGTTTCTGGTCTCATTGACTTCCATAGTATATTTTTTTCCTACTACGGAAGTCAAATGAGACCCAGAAACTGTCTAGTTACTGATATTCTTCTAAACAGTCAGAAAATCAGGCTGAATGAATTTGAAAACGGTAAAACTCAACTGTTTAACTCTGGAGGAAGTGGTAAAATGAGCCTATTTCCAAAAAAAAGTGGAGTATCCCTTTCACGCCGCTGAATAACACATTTAACTGACAGCCCTAATATATATATATATATATATATATATATATATATATATATATATATATATATATATATATATAGGTATAAAATATATATATATGGTATAATGCAATATAAGCACCAAATATGAAGCTCTTTTGTTGATCTTACTGCTATTGTTTAACTCAACCTGTTAACTGTCACCCCTATTTAGCACAGATCTGAACTTTAATGTATGAAATTCATGAATAGTTTTGAATACAGACCTAAGGTTGGTCTCTTGTAAAGAAACCCAGTGGGTTATTGCAGAAGTGATTGCACTTCAAAAAAGGAAAATATAAAAAAGATGTTTAAGTTCACAGTATTTACAAAAAGAAAAGAGTTCAAAGATTGCTATAAAAAAATCTAAGTCATATGTTTAACCAAGTTGTGTTGCAAATTTGAAGTAGATATCACAAACATTAAGCCTGCTAAAAGATTTTAAATATAATTTCCATGTTGAAATCAATGTTATTTTTAAGTCGGCCTTCATAGGATGGATTTGGAGCATTTTGAGCTTTTCAATGATACCTAATTTATGATGATTCCTAAAACATTTGATAGCAAAAAAAGTCAATAAAAAGAAGTTTCCCACCACCAGGACACTGACAGTTATTAGCCAGGATGAAGGACCATCACCCTCAACTCAGCCTTGCAAAGACAGAACTGCTCGAGTTCTCAGCCAACTCAACGCTTTCATTACATTTCTCCATCCAGCTCAGGATCGTCAACCATAACTCCATCCAGAACAGCCAGAAACCTTGGAGCTGTGACTGACGATCAGTTAAACTAGCTACAACTGCCCGGTCCTGCAGATTTGCCTTATTTAACATTACCAGGATCCTTCCATCTAGAGCATGCTACACAGCTTCTTGTCCAAGCTCTCGTTAAAAGAAAAAATAATAAATATGGTTTTGAAACAACATGATAATGAGTAAATAATGAGAGAATTTTCCTGTTTCGGTAAACTGTTCCTTTAACAATATCATGTTTTGCATATTCAAACGGACCTGAGTCTGAACACATATCTGCCTCTATGTATACTGAATATTAAAAACAAGCATTGTGAGTGAGTATTTGGGTTCTGGTAGGAGAAGAACTAGGACGAATGTGTGAGCCTTCAGTGTGTGTTATTGGCTTATGCCAGGCTCCCACGGTCAACCTAGATTCAGAAGTATATGAGAGCTTGCAGCTGCACCATCAGTCATGCAAATTGCCTTCCTGACAAGTGCTTTATAACACTTAATGCATGTGTGTGTGTGTGTGTTTGACAAAACTCTGATTGAGGGAGGGCGGGAAACTTTAACTACAATTTAATCAACAAAACACAGTAAAACAGATCAGAAGACACACTGGCATTATCGAGATGCACATAGATGCTCAAGAAACTACATTTAAATCGCATTACATTTATCATTATAAAAATCAGCTGAGCATTGTGTTCTTATGAACAACATGGTAGACCCTTTTTGTGTAAAACAGCTCCCGTCTTCTATTTTCACCCCTGAAACTCTCAAAATTTATTTGAAACGTATCATTTTTACTTCAACAACAAAAATTCAGATGTTGAGGCTGGAAATGGGCATCTCTCTGAATCACTGTTTCACGAAACGCCCGTGTAGGTCATAGCGGGTATTTTGCTTGATTTTTTTTACTTATTTGCTAGCCTGCAGCATTCAATGTTTGATGGAATTTGCCATCTCTAATTAGCTACCCATAATAGAGCCTGATATTTCAGATATAGCACATTCAAATTTTTGTCATGCCTGTTTTCTTCAGTAAAGATCGCTCTGAACATCCTCCAATGGTCACTTGTTGGTTGCCAACACAGCTAAAAATTGGTGCTTCAGCCTTTATTAATTTCAGTCCCAAGCTTTGTAACTCTAGACCTGACAACATGCAATCGGCTCAATATCCACCTTTGAAAAGTATCTCAAAACACATTTGTTCACTAGGACATTTTCTTGATTTATTTTATTGCATTTCGCTTTATTATCTTATCGGATGATTTTCATTTTGATTAACGCACATATGTATTTCTCTTCAGTAAAGCACTTTTTAAACAATGTTTATAAAATATATATAAAGCTTTACCTTCTTACTCACTCCTTATACAGTTACACTTGGCTTGGTATTGACTTTGAAATTCCATACTACTAATAAAACTATTGTTAGATATATTATCTATCCACAGTAGGGATGTAAATTTTCACAAATTCCCATGATTCGATCGTTGTTTAAATTAACGATCAATTAATCCATTAATCGTTAGCATTAATGGCAAACAGCATGACAGGGTCTGCAAATAAACTCAATGAAATTCACAACCATTTAATAAAATAGTGTTCTCATGTTTTGTAATATGACAGTCCCAAATTAACCATCATTATTATTAGTTGTGCATTCTGCTTTGAGCGGCACGTGCTAAAATAAATAACCGTTAAAAACTGTGGTAATGTTTATTTAACTCAAAAGAAATGTATCCCTCGTTGATATTAATCAGATATATACAAAATAAACATAATATTACAAAATGATATCTGCACAAAATGACATGAATGCACAAGTGAACTTAAACTACGTTTCGTGCCATTCAGAATGACTCATGTGTTGTGGTGGACGTGCTCTTCCTGGAACAACGTTACATGGCATCTAAACCCAAATAATTCACAATGTTTTATTACAATATTATTCTTTTTATAATCTTGTATAATATGACGGTCCCAATAGTCATTATTAGTCATGCATTGACGTCTGAGCTGAGCGCACTAAAGATCACGTCAATTCTTTACCAAATGCATCCAATATGAGATCAATCAGATATAGAGAGGCGTACACAAAATTAACTATTACAACTTACATTTGAACAAAACAAAAGGCTGCGAATGCACACGCAAACTTAGTCATGATGAAGATGTAAAATAGTCCCAAACAACTCCAGTGTGATTCAGTGGGACTCATCGCTTCACCACATGTCGCTGCTTAAGCGCAAAGGCAGTGAGCATCCATCATATCTTTGCTCTGATCCTTTGACTATTGATCTAGAAACTTTATTTCCTCATCTTGATTGCCTACTTCCAAAAAAACTAGGAGAAAATGGTCCAACGACTGAGCAAGATAGGCAATTTGGTGGCCATTTTGATATGCAAATTAGAAGGTAAAAAAAACTCAATTTCGCTAGGGTACCATTTTTTTTTGGACTCAGCGCTCTTGAAATATGTAAGATAGACCGGTTCCCGACTTGTACCCATAAATGCTCCTCACTTCTTACAGAAGGCCATTTTTCTGAAATCCATCTAGTCTAAATGGTTAATTGTTGGTTGTTAAAAAAAAAGTAAGAAAAAAAAAAAAAAGACAGCTACAAATTGCGCGCTTTAGCCTTTAGTCATTTCTGTCCCAAGCTTTGGAAATCTCCACCTGACAACCTACATGCAATCGGCTCAATACATACTTTTAACAAGTATCTCAAAACACATTTGTTCACTAGGACATTTCCTTGATTTATTTGATTGTATTTTATTATCTTATCATGCATGTACGTAACGTATGATTGTCATTTCGTGATGAACACATCGCAAGTATTTTCTCTTCAGTAAAGCACCTTTAAGACAATGTTTATATAAAAAGCTTTACCTTTTTACTTACTCCTTATACAGTTATACTTGGCTTGGTATTAAATCCATACTACTAAAAAACTGTTGTTAGATATATCTATCTATCTGCAGTGTTCCCATGCCTGCTGCCTGAAGGTATCAGAAAGTAGCTTATTGATATCAGCCAGTTGCAGGTAGCATTTTTGTGGGGGCTTTTTTAGGAGCAGTGATGTATTTGGGTTATTGTTTTTCTACATTAAGCACTCTAGCTGTATTTGGGTATTTATAGTGACAGATATGGTTCTGTCTGTGTCAGCATCTCTTGATAACTGCTTCTCGTCTGCTTGAATGAGTGCCGTGAATGAGGTGTCGAGTCGAGGATTCTCTGTGTCTCTTTAAGCATTTCTGCTGGTGTCTAGCAGAAGGAGAAATAATCAGGTCTCCCATGCTCCTCATGTGTGAAGCACCATCTGTATGGCATGAGTGTTTGAAATTGAAATTTATGAAATTTAAAAAATTGTTGCTCTGTGTCTTCCACTGAAATGTTTTTGATTCACGTTTTTGGTTGTGTAAATGTGTGTACTCGGAGGCCAAAAATTTACACTCGCCATACACCTGATGTGCGGCATTAGTGAGTGTGTGAAATGTGTGTCAGTCGTCAGTTGGCCAGTGAACATTATGTCAAAAAAATGCCCGTTCTCGGCGCATATTCCTAGTAAACATAGTTTGTTATGTCTTAAGTGAACGCAAACACAAAACACATTATCCGTGTGAACATTCTGTCTTAAAGTGACAGGATCCTAATAATCCTGCTACTGTCTGCATTTTTTAAGGTTAACCAAACAACAAATGACAAAGAAAAAACACTCACTGCTCTCTGAACTTTAAAAGGTTATGAAGAATATGCGGTGTTGTTTATTTGATTTTATTTTATTTTGGTAACCTGTAAACTATTAGACCTGGCTGAAAAGCACGGTTTATTTTATATGTATGTGTTGTTTTTTATTTATTTGTGCTTTAAATTTGATTGTTCTTATTACTGACTGTTTAATTGATCTGATGTAGTATATTGAGTTTATATTAGTTAACATATTAGTTTTAGCTGTGGTATCAAATTTGAATAGAGGAAAGTGAATTTTCACTGGTATTTAACATTTTGGTGCTCATAACGGCCTGTTTTTGTGTCATGGCTGATAAAAAATATATTTTTTGTCAGGTAAATTTCTCTTTGTGGCAGGTGTGGCAAAAAATGTGTTTTGTACTGTACCGAGATCCCTGTATCTGTTCTGGTTGGTAGAGATACATAATTTACAACTTTTTCAGACGTCACAATGTAGTTCATTAAAACACACACAAAAAAACACTATCAAACTAAAAAAGAAAAGCATGCAGTCTATTACATTCGTGCTCACACACACACACACACCTGTATAAAAGGCACTCGGAGCGCTCCAACCTCGACTGATCTTTACGGGTTTCACTGAGCTCCAGGTCTCAGGATGAGGATTTCTCTGGGTACAACAGCAGCATGTGGTTCCTCTTGGATGGCAGATATGACAGCTGGAGACAGTCATTAAGAGTCACTGCTTCAGCCCTGCAAACACACATACACACATAGCCAGGTCACATTTAAACATCAATTTATCCAGTACAATTCTACAACACAAATCAGATCACTATGCATCTTTATCCAATGGTGTTTAATGGTAATGGTTGACGTAGTCAATTGCTGTGGGGTAATTAGTGTAGTCACTCAAGTATAGAAATATAGGGATAGTTCACCAAACAATTTCAATTCCGTCATCATTTACTCCTCTCATTTTGTTTATCTTCAGAACACAAATGAAAATATTCATGAAATCTAGAGATTTCTGTCCCTCCGTTGACAGCTATGCTACTACCACTTTGACGTTTCAAAAAGTTCATAAAGAGATAAAGCAGTGGAAGAACAATTGTTGCTTTGTTTTTGTTTTTTATTCCATGTAAAATACAGCAAGCAACACTTGAGTAGTTGATATTGCAAGTATCTGCATTTTTGATGTTGGGTAATTAACACTATGTCTTGATTTAGCATTGTTGCTGGTGGTGTGATTTAAATGCATTAAATTGATCAAAAGTTACAGCAAAGACATTTATAAAACATTACAAAAGTTTCATATTTCAAAGAAATGTTGATATTTTGAACTTTCTACTCATCAAATAATCCTGGAAAAAAAATATGTATCGCAGTTTCCACAAAAATTTTAAGCACAATGTTTTCAAAAATAAGAAATAATGTTTCTTGAGCAGCAAATCGGCATATTAAAGGGAAGTGACTGCAGGATGTTTTCCATACACAGCGTGAAGGCTCAATTAATCAATTTTCATTGTTCGTTTTTCCCATTTTCATTTCTTATTTGTTGTTGCAGCACTGGAAATGATAATTTCTCCCTCTGAAAACTGGTACATAACAACCCTGACACACACTAATGTTTGTCTCTGGGAGAGCCATAGATGAAACAAACAAAAGCATGTATAAGATACACATGCTGTGATCCAGTTGCTTTCAAAATTCATGAATGAAAACATACAGACGGGAAAAAAGAAATGCAAAGTTTCTAGAACAAAAAACCAACAACAATTCAAAAACTATGTAAAAACAGCTATTAACAACATTCATCTTGCCCTCAATTCGTTCTGATTATCGATACTTAGGGACCATTCTTGGTCTACATTTTTATTTATTAATTGTTAATATTATTATTAAAGACACAATATGTAGGATTTTTGTATTAAAATATCCAAAAAAACACTAGCACAGTGTTTCCAATAACGTTACAATCCAGAGAAATCTGCTATTTTAACCAGTGTACGATCTCTTTTCATTGGCGTCTTATTGCCTTTGATTTCTGGTTTAACTTCTTAAAAAAAAACCCAAAGGAACAAGGTGGGAACCTTTAATCGCAATAGACATAAACAACAAAAACGAAAAGGAGCGCCAAGTGGCTGAATGTGGCATATAAGCAGTTAAAGCCTGCAGTTTACACGTACACAGAGTTTCTCCGTCCACAAAAGCACTGGTTTAAATAAAATCTCAAGTCCACATGAAAACACGTCATGAAGTGCTGTCAAGAGCATGACAAACCAACAGGTGGTGACATAACCCTAATCGTTAAGCCAAGTTGGCCAATCAGAACCATGAAAAAGGTTATTACCCGTTCCGGTAGGTGTAGTATTGCATCGGAGGATGGGTACATGGTGGCCATAATGTGATGGACAATGGACATGGTCAAAAACAATGCTCAGGTAGGCCGTGGCATTTAAACGATGCTCAATTGACACTAAGGGGCCTAAAGTGTGCCAAGAAAACATCACCCCACACCATTACACCACCACCACCAGCCTGCACAGTGGTAACAAGGCATGATGGATCATGTTCTCATTCTGTTTACGCCAAATTCTGACTCTACCATCTGAATATCTCAACAGAAATCAAGACTCATCAGACCAGGCAACATTTTTCCAGTCTTCAACTGTCCAATTTTGTTGAGCTCTTGCAAATTGTCGCCTCTTTTTCCTATTTGTAGTGGAGAATGAGTGGTACCCGGTGGGATCTTCTGCTGTTGTAGCACATCCACCTCAAGGTTGTGCGTGTTGTGGCTTCACAAATGCTTTGCTGCATACCTCGGTTGTAACGAAGTGGTTATTTCAGTCAAAGTTGCTCATCTATCAGCTTGAATCAGTCGGCCCATTCTCCTCTGACCTCTAGCATTAACAAGGCATTTTCTCCCACAGGACTGCCGCATACTGGATGTTTTTCCCTTCACACACCATTCTTTGTAAACCTGAGAAATGGTTGTGTGTGAAAATACCAGTAACTGATCAGATTGTGAAATACTCAGACCGGCCCGTCTGGCACCAACAACCATGCCACGCTCAAAATGGCTTAAATCACCTTCCTTTCCCATTCTGACATTCAGTTTGGAGTTCAGGAGATCGTCTTGACCAGGATCACACCCTGAAATGCATTGAAGCAAATGCCATGTGATTGGTTGATTAAGATAATTGCATTAATGAGCAATTGAACAGGTATTCCTAATAATCGTTTAGGTGTGATTAAAAAGTACTCTTTAAATATTCACAAAGGAATAAATAAAAATCAATTGTATGTTTGCAATTTTTATGTAATTTTCAATTACTTATATATAGCTTTAAAACATTCAAGCAAACAGTCAGTAATGACCAAGAAACAAATTACAAGCAATAAACAAAGTGCGACCCAATGTGAAAATGAACCAAACTATGTTTGTGAACACAACCATATTAAGGACTCAAATGCAGGAATGACAACTGTATTTTGTTGCAGTGTGAAAATGACCTGAGTTTGGAAACATTTAAAAATATATTAATTTTGTAAAAATAAACAAAACAACAAAATACGCTTATAGCAATGCACATATATTTAATATATGACAAAAAAACTGTCAAAATCATATGGGGTGAATCTCAATAAATATTCACATTTTAAAAGTCACATTTGATCACATGAGTCCAAGAAAAAGAAGCCAGCTGGAACAGCATGCATGAGAAAATATTGTTGCAGACTCCCTAGTTATTTGTATGGACATATTAAAATTATCCGGCTTAAAAGGCCAGAGCAAAAGAATTGCAAGACAGAAAAATCATGATTAAAGGATTTGTCTGGAACTGAAAGAGCACAAAGTCAGTCAGGGTTGGCAGGGAGTATGTGGTTGGCAGCAAGCGTGGGATTGGTCAGGTCTCAGATCTGTGCTTATATAAGAATCTGTGGTCATCCATAATAGTGTCCCCTAAGCTAAGTCTATCATTCTTCACTCCTACATGTGCATTCAGAAGAACACAAGCATGCTCGTGCTCTCTCACATACACTTGTTCTTTTTTAACAACCACTTTGTCTATTTTATGCTACAGAGAGAAGTTGTGTCTAAAAAGGGCCCTCGAGCCTGTGTGGCCTTCGGCTTGCAAAGAAGAAAAACAGGGACCGATATGAGGCTTTATTCCATAACGAGGAAAAAATACACACTACCCACAGCGACAGCATCATTAAAACCCAAAGTCAAGGCTGACACAACTATCACCCTTGTTTACAGAATTGTTTGTAACAAAGTGGGCAGAGTGAATTGATAAAATAATGATTACAGCTAAAAATACACAGACATTATATTCCCTTTGATAGGTTCACTTTATTAGTAGCTGATTCTATGGGTACCGATTGTCTGAAGCCTGTATAGACACGCCAATCCATTGTATTGTATCTCCACGTCAAACCATGTCATCACGCCTTAGAATATCTTCTTTAAGAAGAGATTTATATGGCCCATGCTTTCTTCAAAGTTGTTATTATTGGTCCTTCAGCAACTGCATTTGAGCAGGATTTCACATTCTCCTTGTGGCAAAGTGCAAGATCTTAGATGCAGACTGATATACTACTATTGCCGCTGCCTCTGACTTCACTAATGACATTGGTTCAGTGCACCAGATGTATATCAGCACACCAGCAATTGAGGATAAAGTTCCCGGCTTCTTCCTGGAAGTTACGGCCTGCCATCAAAACCTCACAGGATAGGGAACTCTAAGGCCATGTATCCACCAAAGTGTTGCATATTGGCATATTTTCTCAACTGTTTTCAATGGGAGCACCACGATTTTTTAATGCCATGAGCTTAAAGGGTTAGTTCACCCAAAAATGAAAATTAAGTCATTAATTACTCACCCCCATGCTGTACCAACCTCGTAAGACCTTCGTTCATCTTCTGGTACACAATTTTTTTTATCTATTTTTACTTGAAGTTCTTTGGTTTACCTCTTAAATAGTCTAATCATTGTGCAGCTACACTTTAAACTTAAAGTCTCCGTGTGTAGTATTTTGTAACCAACATTTATTTTTAGGGGCTATGACAGAAGGCCTGTATTACTTTTGTTTGCTGCTACCATTCAAACCTGAAAGTTTTTTTTTTCACTTGTTGGACAATATATTGAGGCTGACTTTGTGGCTGCACTTTAAACTTTGAAGTTTACGTTTGGTATTTTGCCCTGCACCATGCTCTTCAAACCTTAAAAGTTTTCAGTGTGTTACTTTTTTTATATCCAATAGGAATAGACAGGCAAATATCAATATTTGTGGTTGCTTTTTATTGTCCCCTCTAGAGAACAAAGAATACTACTTTGAAACATCTTTACACCTACATGATGCTACAAGAGAAGTCTGGGTGGTGTTACTGTTAAAAGTTGGCTGCTGCTATATGTTGAAATGTTTTAATGGCAGGCAGGTGTTAACATTACCAACATGTCTTGCTTGAAAAAAAAGTTCTAAATAAAATAAATATTTAGTCCCTACCTTTATTTGTTTTGTATATCATTTCAAACTGCATTTCCACATTGCAATTTTATATAGACTATTCATGAACTGAATTAACAGAAAAATTGCTATATCGTTATGTATATCGTTATCGGGATATCAAATGAGCTATATCGGGATATGAAATTTTGGCCATATCGCCCACCCCTACTTGCAAATGTCTTTTTTCCCACAATATCACACGGGAAAGTCAATTGCCCAGGACCTGAGGGAGGCGATGGTCTCCAGCAGTTTGCAGGAGGAGAGGCTTGTCTGCATTACAACAGACAACAGAGCTAATGTGATGAAGGCAGCAGGACTAGGCTCCAGTGCTTTAGCCACAGACTCCATCTAGCAATAGGGAATAAATGTTATATTAAAAATGTCAATAAAAGAATTGTATATTAATTAAAAATTATATAATTAATTGAACTATTATGCTATTTGTGATCATTAATTGTAGTTGATTGCAGTACTTATTGTGTTAATGTGTGTGAATATGTTACTAATAATAACAATAGTAGCCCTAATATAACAACTGTTATTTCTCCTAGTGTTGAGAAACCAAAATCAAACCGTTTTACTCATGTTGTCTGACAAAAGAATTAACTAACTTAAATCTTGAATAACATGATTAGGGTTGTTTATGAAATCGGATTTGAAAATTTGTTCATGTTCTTTCTTTAAGAGTATACAATAAGAGATCTTCGGATTGACAGAGCAGTGGGTCTCTGCAAAAAATGGGTAAGCAGTTGCTCTTACAGCTGGTGACGTAAAAGGCAGCAAACAAAGGCACAAAGAGAACTGAAGTTTCCAGAGCATACACTGAAGACAGAGTGTCCCACAAGGTGAGGATCAAGGCAGGCAATGATTGCACGAGTCCTGGAACAGCAGAGGGCGATGTGACAGGTCTTGTCCAATGACAGAAAAGCTCGACACCTCATCCCCACCTGGCAGGACACGGACATCCTCGAGGCCATCAACAAATCCCTCAGCCCTCTATCGGAATATGCTGATGAGCTTTCCAGTGAGAAGTTTGTTAGTGTTTCCTTTGTGAAGCCAGACCTCCACCTTTTCAGATCCTCCATCTTGAAAGCGAACGATGATTACATAGACCTAACCTGCACCATCAAGATAAAAATCCTGAGCTATCTAGATGAAAAATACAGTGACCCTCTGACACAAGAACTGCTTGACATGGCTTCTCCACTTGATCCAGCGGTTCAAGCTAAGCTACATCAGTGAGGATAATTGACTTCTGAAATAAAGTAATTACACTCCCCTAAATGATTATTAGGAACACTTGTTCAATTTCTCATTAATGCAATTATCCCATCAACCAATCACATGGCAGTTGCTTCAATGCATTTAGGGGTGTGGTCCTGGTCAAGGCGATCTCCTGAACTCCAAACTGAATGTCAGAATGGGAAAGAAAGGTGATTTAAGCAATTTTGAGCGTGGCATGGTTGTTGGTGCCAGACGGGCCGGTCTGAGTATTTCACAATCTGCTCAGTTTCTGGGATTCACACACAACCATTTCTAAGGTTTACAAAGAATGGTGTGAAAAGGGAAAAACATCCAGTATGCGGCAGTCCTGTGGGCGAAAATGCCTTGTTGATGCTAGAGGTCAGAGGAGAATGGGCCGACTAATTCAAGCTGATAGACGAGCAACTTTGACTAAAATAACCACTCGTTACAACACGAGGTATGCAGCAAAGCATTTATGAAGCCACAACACACACAACCTTAAGGCGGATGGGCTATAACAGCAGAAGACCCCACCGGGTACCACTCATCTCCACTACAAATAGGAAAAAGAGGCTACAACTTGCAAAAGCTCACCAAAATTGGACAGTTAATGAGTGGAAAAATGTTGCCAGGTCTGATGAGTCTCGATTTCTGTTCCTGATGGTAGAGTCAGAATTTGGCGTAAACAGAATGAGAACATGGGTCCATTATCCCTTGTTACCACTGTGCAGGCTGGTGGTGGTGTAATGGTGTGGGGGATGTTTTCTTGGCACACTTTAGGCCCTTAGTGCCAATTGGGCATCGTTTAAATGCCATGGCCTACCTGAGCATTGTTTCTGACCATGTTCCCATCCTCTGATGGCTACTTCCAGCAGGATAATGCACCATGTCTCAAAGCTCAAGTCATTTCAAATTGGTTTCTTGAACATGACAATGAGTTCACTGTACTAAAATGGCCCCACAGTCACCAGATCTCAACCCAATAGAGCATCTTTGAGATGTGGTGGAACGGGAGCTTCGTGCCCTGGATGTGCATCCCACAAATCTCCATCAACTGCAAGATGCAATCCTATCAATATGGGCCAACATTTCTAAAGAATGCTTTCAGCACCTTTTTGAAACGATGCCACATAGAATTAAGGCAGTTCTGAAGGGGAAAGGGGGTCAAACACAGTATTAGTATGGTGTTCCTAATAATCCTAGGTGAGTGTATACTGATGTTATACCGAATGTGTGATAAATTAAAGTGGATTAAAATTATATGAAATCCAGTGGTGCAATGTATTCTCTGGAAATGAGTGTATTATATTATGAAGGCTATTCATTATTCATATCTTATTTACTACACTCTTCAAGGAGATGGGCCCAACTGATCCCCATGGTGAGACTGCTGATGATGCACCCACTACAAAAAAGAAAAATACCTTGGGCAGTTTCTTCAAGACTGCTGAGGGAGCCACACAAAGACTAGGTCCTCTCCAAGAACAACAAGCTATACAGTCTCTTCTGAGCTACAGTCGTACCTACAATCAAGAAACCTAGACAGTGAGGAGGACCCGCTTGACTGGTGGAGGGAACATTAGAGACTCTTCTCACGTCTCTCAAAACTGGCGAAGACGTACTTATGCATCCCGGCTTAAAGTCCTCCCTCTGAGAAGGGGGGAATGTGGTGACAAGCAAGAAAATGTTGCCAGGCTAGTGTTTCTTTCCAAAAAACCTGTAAACTAGTCTTTTCTGCATAGTTCTGCCTTGGAATTTTCACATTTGGTTACATTCTGTTATGGAATATTACTTTTTTAGTGTTGGTATATTTTGAGTTTTATCTACGTAAATATATTTTAGGAAGCTAAATATAAACTTGCATTGTACCTGCATAATGGATGTCTTATTTTCTAAAATAGGCACTCTTATTCATCAAAATTCAGTGAAGCATGTAGCAGTTAAAGAACGCTGTTTTTATTTAAACCACAGTGGCTGATAGAGGAGAAGAAATTGATTTGGTCGCAGATTTACTTACAAAACCATTTTCAGACGGACTTTTCAAGAAAAGCTGGATATTGTAAAATGTCGGCCAACCCTGAAGCTGGCAAGCTTGTCCCAGCTGGAGAAAGGGTTTACCCGTCACATACTTTCAATGCAGTAACTCACGAGCGGTACCCTTGGCTCAGGAGCCTCCAAGGAGCACTGCAAATTGTATTGCTGGAAATGCCTGTTATTTGCAGTTGATCGACTTGGTGTTTGGAGCCACAATGGGTTTACAAACTTGAGTTGTCTAACCAAGGCAGCAGTGAGACACCAAAGCACAGCTGGACATTTACAAGCAACAGTGCTTTTGAAAACTTTTGGGAAAACCAAAAGTGCATCTACAGCTCAATGAACAGGTGCACAAGGAAACATAGCTCCACAAGGAAAAGGTGAATAAAAACAGGGAAATAATGAAAATACTGATAGATGGTGTCATATTTTTGGGTAAACAAGAACCAAACGCTGGATCCACAAATAGAGCAACTATTTGGAGCTTTCTTTTCTTGCTGAAAAAAACAAAGACTTACATTACCACATGCCATTGCTGAAGTGATGGGAGAAGAGATAAAAGGAGATAATAAAGCACCCTTTGTCTGTTATGGTGGACGAGACGAACAGACGCGAGTGTTGCAGTGCAGCTCACACTGCGTTATGTGACAGAGACAGGAGTCAAGGAGTGATTTGTCAGATTTGAAGAGGTTACGAGTGGCAAGCGAGCTGATGACATTGCTTCTCTTATTGTCAGTTTCTTGGAGGAATATGAATGTCTAGATAAAGTTGTGGCACAGTGTTTTGATAGCGCACTGGTCATGTCATCTGGACTAACTGGGGTGCAGGATAAAGTTAAGGAGAGGGCACCTATGGCCTACTCATACACTGCTATGCACATCGACTGATTTTTTTTTACTGAGTCAAGGGGCCTCAAAGCTTAATGCAAGATATTTTGCCCACCTAAACGGCCTAGCTGCATTTTACCCCAGATCTCCTAGGCGCATCAAATTTGCCAGCGGCATCTTCCTTGTGTGATGGCAATACACATCAAAATTGGTCAGTACAATTTTTTAGAAAAAAGATGCCCTTAAGGAGCTATTTCACCAGATACTGGAACATCATGAGCATGACGAATACTGTGCGATGTGCTGATGCATTTAATGTCCATCTGGATGATTTTGAGATTAGTTTTTTGCTACACACATTTAATGGGATTTTTGAGTATTTAGAGGTGCTTTGTGCAATACTACAGAGCAAAACATTGGATGTACAATTCTGTCTGGGAAGTTTTGTGCATACTTACACCAAATCCACAGCACTGTGGACAACATTCTCTGCCAGATACGCAATAGATTTCAAGACCACGAAAAATAATGTTTCTCTCCCTCCTCGACCCCCAGCAGTTTCATTCATAACACCTCCTCCAGCTTAACACAGAGTCACATGACACGGTTCGATCTGTGTCGGCTAAAAACAGAACTGACTGTAATGTATGCCATGACTGATTTTCAAGGCAAAAGTCCAGCTGATCTCCTTCATTTTCCTCCGGCAAAAAAAAAAAAAATCAGACAGACTCGACTTTCAGCATTAGCCTGGATGGCGGTAGAAAGGGACTTATTATTGGAACTGAAATGCACAGATAACCTTTCAACAGTGTAATTGAATTATTTTTGAGGAAAGAAACATTGTCATTAATCGGCGCAGAAAGTTGCTTCTTGGTTATCTGGAAAACTTTTAAACAGGATGAAGATGTGCAATGTTTTTTTTACATTTCATTTAACTATCATATTTTTTTTTTCATTTAGCAATACACTTCAGAAGCTACATACGAATATTAAGATATTTCCCAGAAGACAAAAACAAGTACAATTTACCACACGCATCCAATTCAAGAAAGGTTTTGATGCAACCTAATGCATCATGTTTCCTTCTTTAGCATTAGTAAATGTTTTTTTTTTTTTACCTTTTGTAAAGTTTAATCTCCATCAATTGTCCTTGTGAAAGATATATCTCAAAATCATATATTCACTGTTGTAAAGAGTTCAAATTTGCAGATTATGCTAAAAAACAAAAACAAAGAATGTGCAGGACCTGTCAAGTGACTCATGACAAACAAGGGAATGAACTACCACAAAACATCAAAACAGTCTCTAATCATCCACATAACAAGACAGTATTAAGATTCAAGGGTGTGTACTTTTGAACCTGTTCATTTGTGTAAATTAAGTTATAGCTTTGTGTTCAGACTATATTTAAACTTATGTTTGGAGAAACAGCTTATTCAGGAAAGTACTAAATCAAATAATTTAATGATCCTTCTTATTTTGCTGTGTATTTTCTGTAAGGGTTAGTAAAACTTATGAGCATAACTGTATGTTCAATATGGCCAAATTGAATGTACAGTGCAGAAGGGTGTGCTGTAGATTTCCCTGCCAACCCATGTGGCTCGTCTTGCCCATGCTTAATGGCCAATGCTTCTGAAATTTCAAGAAATTTTAAGCATGTTAATGGCCTCAAAAGCACTGACATCACACTTCACAATGTAAAGTGCTTACAACACAAAAAGTGTCAGAGCATGAACTCATGAACCTGCATGTGACAAATGGCCTGAAATGAATTCTTTGCCTCCACATTGAGCTTTAAAATGCTATGCACAACAAGCTGTGTATTATATCTTGCTTTAATGATCCCTGACTTTATTTTATGGCAAGATTCAAAGAACTGCACAGCATACCTATTAAATGTGTAAAACTACAGTGTAGTGGTATGCCTGCCGTCTAGCCTACAGGAAAATGTCTTGACATTTACCATGCTACTTGAATTTATTCTAAATAACAAATGCATATCGGTCTACATAAGTTGCACTAATGTCCTAAATATGTTCCTGTGAACATGAATTTTTTTCTTTGATTATCCAATAACTGCACCATTAATTCAAAACAATAATTCATGTTACTGATGAAATGCATCAAATGTATCAGGTCTGACCACAAATAGTGGAAATGACCTGCAAGAGGATCAGTGTTCAGAGTGCACTAAACAAGTAAGGAGAGGGTTTTCCGTTGCCAGGTCAAGAAGTGCAAAAGTTGAAGTTTAAAATGACTTTTTACCATCTCATATTTTCTAAAAATACAGATCCAGTGGCTTTGACTCTCAGTTTTACAACTTTACCTGGCTGAGACATAGTAAGGAGGGCATGACATGTTATCAATGTCAAAATCATTGTGCCCCCATGATGCAGCTTGCTACTGGCTTTGATGGACAGCCATATATACAAACTACAGGCTGGATACATTAAAAAGGCATACGATTACAGCTATCCATAAAGCACAGAAGAAAAGGAAAAATGCATTAGGGAAAGTAACACTTTCACAAAAGCCTTTAATTACAGAATATATAATAATATATGGGTGATTCTTCAACTATGGTACTCTTTGAGCTAGACAGTTTCAGAAAATAAAAACATTTCTACAAACAGTTTTTTAGTATCAGTTGGTTTCTCAATCTGTCTAGAAACCTTCCCTTATTTGCGTGTGATTTGTATTAAATAATATATATATATATATATATATATATATATATATATATATATATATATATATATATATATATATATATATATAGGCATTTTTATCTGACAGCCCAAGAAAAACGCCCAAGTTCTCTTATTTACCAACAATATTTTAGCAATAATAAATAATAAAATATTTCTTACTACCTTAACTTAATTAATTGTATGCTTTTTTGTTTTTACATTAACATTTTGGTATTATAGCCCAAAATAATTTGCTGTTTAGCATGAACAATGTCATTTCCACCACAACCTGTCTTTACCACCACAATGAACACCATGGTGGAAATGACTGTGGCGGAAATGACATTTCCCCCTTTTCCTCTAAAATAAAAAATAATAAAAAAAATGTTAGCCTGTTAATATTACTTTTACAGTTAGCATTTAATATACACAAATTACACATTATTAAATTAATTTTATCCAGTTATTTTTACGTCCATGTGAAATATGAGCCGTTTGGAAATGACGGCCAATAAACATATTCTCAGTTTTAGTCATATTTACCTTGATTTTTCTTCTTTTCATTACCCCCTAAAGAGGTCACCCTTTCACCCAGCCATGTGTTCACTGTGGAGTTTCTATTGCTATGGTTACTAAGTATTCAAACCTAAAACAATGATCTCAGGATTCTATTTTGTACAGTGTGGCGGAAATGACTGTGAACCCAAGGGACAAGGGTTCTACTTATGAAAAATATAAGAAAATGTGAATAAATATTGCAATTTATAATATGTATAATTGAAATAGACATTATTTTATCATTTGTACTTAAAATCTACATTATTTAAATATTTAATTTAGAATTAAGCGAGGTTGAAGGTACAAAGTCTGGCTTAGGGACAGGGGAAACAGTAAAAATCATGCATAAAAGGCCTCATATTATATAATAAAAAGAATGATTGAACCATGATAATTTTTTTATAAGTTCCCCTTAGGGTGAAGTAAGTCTGACAAAAACAAAAAAGAAAAAAATGTTTTTTTTTTTAGATTTTATTATTTCATCCAGGGACAAGAAAAGTACCATAGTTAAAGAATCACCCATATATTATATATTCATACATACATGTTTTTAAAAAATCATTATTTTGTGGCTTTAGGGAAAAACATAGAAATGGACTGCATGGACCACAGGGTTCTGTGAAGGCTGCTTCAAAATAATATATGAATGCTTGAAGCAAAAGTGGCCTCATCACACCCGTTATGAGCCCATTATTTCCTTGTACAAGCAATCAGGCTGTGCTTATTGTGATGGTTTGAATGTAAATATTGCAGCCATTTACTCAGGATTGTAAATTAAACATTTCCGCATTATCGTACAAGGAATTAGATCAGCTTTATTACTTTTCCGCCCTTGGTCAGTGCCAACACCAAATATACGAGCAGCCATATAATTGACGAAATGGTGGAAATCATTGGCCAGATTTGAGATGAACAGCTGATGGCAGAGTTGTCCAAATCTCCAGTGTGGGGATTAATGGTTGATGAGGCCACTGACATCTCTGTCACTAAGCAATTTGGCTGTTTATTTGTGAGGTGAGATTACTTCATAATATTTAATAAAACTGACTCCTAAAATTACTGAAAAATATTTTTCATTTAGTTTTTTGGGGACCAGACAAAGAGGGAAACCCTGTAGTAAGAAGCTCTGGATTTGGTTGACGTGTCTGCCCGGTATGCTGCAGCTTTGGTAAAGGGACTGCATTTACATTTGCATTTACAGACCCAATGGCCTCCA
This sequence comes from Hybognathus amarus, assembly GCA_030378365.1. Taxonomy (NCBI): domain Eukaryota; kingdom Metazoa; phylum Chordata; class Actinopteri; order Cypriniformes; family Leuciscidae; genus Hybognathus; species Hybognathus amarus. Next base: position 45,993 of record JAQIUQ010000770.1, on the reverse strand, counting down.
AAGCACTTTACATTCGCCTCACATTCACCCATTCATTCACTCATTAATACAGTGACGGTGGTGTCAGACTACAAGGCACCATCCAGCTCATCTGGGGTTAGGTGTCTTGCTAATGTACACCTCGACTCTTGGTCAGGTGGAACTGGGATTTGAACCACCAAACGGTTTGGTTTGTAGGCAACCTACATGAACCACTGAGCCTCTGCCGCCCCATGAAGATTGACGCCCCACAATTGCTTTGTATGACACCATAGATGACAAGGCACTCCCAACCAACAAGCTAGTGACGGGGCTGCAGTAATGATTGGCGAGTTGTCTCTTTTTCTTTTACCTTTAGTTTAGGTATGTGATGAGATTGTTAAAGTGATAATTTGTAATTCTTTTAGGGAGAAAAACTGGAGTGGGAAAGAGGCTCCAGGACTCTTTCCCTGGCCTGATCACTGTGCACTGTGTGGCTGTGGCACATCGCCTCAATCTGGCTGTGTCAGACTGCATTAAAGGCAGAGAGGACACCCATACCTCGTGAAATGTGTCAGGACTGTTAGAACAATCTTCTGGTTCAAACCAGGCCTCCAGCAATAGGATCAGCAGTCTTAAAGGAGGTGTTGCAGGGTTCATTTTTCAAAGAATTTGTGCAATTTGCTTGTTGGTAATACACATTTAAACTGTTATCCATTGTATTTATAGCCTGGCATGCCAGACCTACATCAAGATGTAAGGTCTGGAAACTTCATCTGACAGGGCTCAATCCGAGGGCGGGATAAATGGTTGTCTTTCAAATTCTCTCTGCACACAATTGGATAGCGTAAAGCCAATCAGAGCAACGAAGAAGGTGACATACTCAACGGAGCAAGTTGATATATTAAACTTTTACCGATATTCAGTCCAGCTGTCAACATTGAACATTGAAAATAAGGGAGATTTTCCAGAATCCATCCCAAAATAAGGGATTTTTTTTTTTTACAAAACCCACAAACTTTAAAAATAAAACACTAATCATTAAAAGTATATATAGTTTATAACTAGCCTACATATGTGTGAGAGAAAAGAGACAGTATGTGTGTTTGTGTGTGTATGAGAGAGAAAGAGACAGTGTGTCATTAAAAAAATAATATCATAGAGAATGTTTAAATACTAATATCAGCTTACGAGGGAAACGGAGGCGGAGTAGTGGTGCTTCGGAGTGGTGGAGATGATTCGGGAGAGGTCCGTGCACCGATCAGAGCGCGCGCTAACCTGGAGTAAAGCCTTTATCCTCAACGACACAGCACGAGTGTGGCAAATATGACAAGTTGATCATTTCGCCACAGCTTTTTTGTAACAGCGCGCGCTACGCCGGCCGCATCTGAGGAAAAACCGAATATGTCCGAGCTGGCTCTGATCGTCGGACGCTGTCGTCATTTTGTTAAGCCCGCCCGCCGACTCTATACACGACGTGATTGGCCCTTCCAGAGTTGGGGTTTTCCATCTAAAAAGTCAATGGAGAGTTGCTAGACCACGCTTTGCTGCAAATAATTTTTGCTGCCGCTAGGGTGCGTCTAGATTTCTAGGCTATTGTATTTAATGTTGTTGGGTATCACAAAATGAAATTTAATACGAAAAAGTAGGTACTATCTTACAGTGGTTTGCAACGCTCTTCTCCCCACTATGCATTGCATGACGTCACCGTGGGGAGAGAATCTACTGTACCAAAGCCTGCCTTGAGAGCATTGAGAGTGACTAGAGAGACAAGAAGTAGACAAGAGTATTCAGAAAGCGCAGTGTAATGACTCTGGGCGGGTCTGATCGAGGGGAATTTGCATATCATAATTAATAATTCATAATTAACAATTATTCATACAGATTTGGATCAGCCCGGTCTTACATGTTAATAAATCCCTCGAATGAGGGCTTTCTGTTAACTTTACTTATATGTATACACGTGTATCTCTGCACTTAACCACAAATTAATTGTAATAGATTGCACAGACCACGTCTTACAAGACAAGTAAAATTAATTAGCTCAAGTAATTTATAGAGCAGGGAAAACTTAATTCTCTGGCCAGAAGAATTCAGCATTCCAACTCCACAAAACATAACCTTTTTGGTATGTTTAGTTATATAGAGCATGCAGCGTTCGATCTTTCACTTCAGAGACTTGTCATGAGCAGGACCGTAATTCAATCACAAATGATCATATTGAATTTATTAAAGTATTCAATAAGGCAACTAAGTAGGCATTTACTACGTTACAATGATACATGTATATACAAACATTAAACACAAACTAAGACGACGCAGGGCGTTAGATGATAAGTGAGTTGGAGAGAGAGAGAGAGAGAGTGAGGGTGAGAGAGAGAGGGAGTTACAGTCACCAAACAGTCAATTAATCTTTCTGAACACCATGAAAACACTTTCTTTATGCTTCTGAGAAGCTCTAAAAGAAGGTAACGTTATACTTGCACAACATGTTTGGTCTGTGTGTGTCACGGACTCGTGGCCAGGCCCGGTTGGGCCGCACGATGAATGGAGAGGCTCTCCTGTGTGCGCGCGTTCCGTGGAGCGCGTGAGCGCGTTCCGTGGAGCGCGGCGCTTTTGCACTGCCCGTCCTGGCGCGTGCATGGTTGGTTGCGTGCGCGTGGCTTCTTTGTTCCGTGGGGAGTCACGTGGCGTTCGTTGGCATTCGGCGCGAATGTTTGAAAGGCTTAAAAGTCTTTGAGGTGACGTTACCCGAGGAAATAGATCGGCAAAGTCCACTTCCTTTCCTGGGAAACGAACTTGGTAGTTCATTTGAGGAGAAGACGAAACTTTGGACGATCAAAGAAAGGATCCCGGTTGGGGGTCGGATCTCCGTGAGGAGATCCTTTACGTGCTTCTTGGCATGAGACGTTTTCGGAAGAGAAAGGGCGGAGCTGGTGCACTGCCTTTATCCTCTTGGGGACATCCATCCCCTTCCTGTTGGCTTGAGCCAATCAGGGAGATGGAGGCTGCACGCGGGAAACATTCTTTTATGGTGCTTTGTTCTCAGACCACGCGCTCCTCGTGGGAGGGGGTGTGTTCACATAAGGGCTACTATTGAAACCGTTCGATCATCCTTGGCAGTAAAACATATTAAAAACACACTTTACTTTACATCTCTGTACATATTTGGGTCGTTCATCTGATACGTATTCTAGAGACACCAAGGAGCATTATGTTACATTAAATGAACATATACTTCTGTTTACAATGCCTAAGGAAGTTATTTCTAATTCCTGTTTTATGCTGCAACCAACAAAGATATTTCACGGTGACCTGGGGAAAAACACACATACATAGAAACACATTGAATATATCTGGTTAAATGTCTTTTAACACAGAAAAGTCCATCTCTTGGGTCAGAGACATAAAGCACATTCCACAGTCTTGTAACATGATCTCAATCCAGTGAGTGGAAGAATGTGTGTGGCGGTGTATGTGTGTGTGTTTGTGTGTGTGTGTGTGGGGGGGGGGGGTCCGAGTCCTTGGAGGACGGTTGATTCAGTCTGGCCAAAATCATTACATCTCCCCTTTTCGTTAGATGAAGTCCTTACGTGGACTTCCATCGAACGACACCCATCGCAATGGATGGATGGCAGGTGAATCATGAAAGTCAGGTAGCAGGTGGTGGCTAGGCTGAGGTTCGGGCTCAGCTTGATGAGGTTGGACGCAGTCTCCAGTGTGGTACCCTCTTCCTGAGGGTCCAGTGGTGGCTGTGGAGGTTTGCGTTTGTTGAGTCTCTTGTGGAGTGTGAAAGTCAAGTGTCAAGACGTGGTTGATTACCGTAGAGGTACCCAGCGCAGAATCAGCTGCGGTCCAGGATTGGACAACAGGTGATGCAGTGGTGCAGTGCAGTGTAGCAGGTGTTCAGTTGAAACACAGCTAGGAGAGCTATGTTGCTGAGAACAAGCTCAGTTCGGCTGGGCACCCCCGTTTTTCACAGTTCATAATTCCAGTTCTGGAATCAGGGTGAAATCATGGGTTCCGTAAAGGATGGGACTTGACTCAGGCTCAGTCGCAGCAGGGTAGCTCGAGTCTCGGAGCAAAGGCTGCCAGATGCTGAGTTTTGAGCAAAGTCCTTCTGGCAGACAGTAAACAGTTGTCTCGCTGGAGTTCACTTGTCTGGTTCAGTAGAATGCCGTGAGCGTTGTGGATCTGTCACAGCTCCTTTCCATTTCTTGATGGTCTGTGAGGAGGCACTCTGTGTTGTGAGTTACCTTTTGGCTGAAGGATTTCAGTTCGTTTTGTTGCTGGACATGCCGGTGTTTGACTGCGTTCTGACAGCAGCGGCGTGGGTGTCCATTTAGCTCTGCTTGCGTGGTGGTCGACCCTATGCTGTGTGATGTCGGACCTGGTGATGACTGCAGTTGTCCTCTGGTTGGCTGGAGGCACAGGAAGACGACCACAGCAGCAGCATCCTGTAACAGAGACAGGAGAGAGAGAGAAAAAGGGAGGAAAGATTTCAGCGGCTGTTGGCTGGGACAGCCTGATGCCTTTGAGGATGCCGAGATGTCCTGGTGCTGCGGTGTGCAGCCCACATGGTGCGTGACAGGCATACACTGGCTGGTATATCCCCCTTTTTGTACTGTGGCAGCACAAGCTGTGGCGAAGTGATGTCACGAGGTACATAAATTTCAAGTGTTGGGCCGTTTAGCAGCATGTGCTTGGTGAGCTGCCGTTGTCGTGGTTGACGGCCTGTTTGGGCGGTTGGAGGGGTTGAGAGGTGGTTGTCTCAAAGTTCATTTGGTTAGTCTCAGTTTTTGGTAAGCTGAAAGGTGCAGGGTAGCAAGTTCACGTTTCCATTTGGTGCTGAGGCTGTGCCTTTATGGCTGGCTGCAGGAGTTCTTGTGACCTCTGTGACCTGCCAGTTAGGTTCTTTTGACCTGTGTGACTGGAGGGGGAGGGGTACTTGAACTTGATCTCAGACATTCAGTTGTTTAAAGTCTATTAAAGGCTCATAACGATCTAACAGATCTTGGCCACTCAGAAGTGCGTACGTGATCGTTTGTGATCGGTACACTGGGTAAATCAGGCTCTTAGGGACCAATTGTTGGGTGAATGGGAGCTAGTTGTTTGAGCCAGATGTCGTTTTGGCTGTAGGATTGCACCTTCAGCTCACCTGTTTGGGATTTGAGAGTTCGCTCTGATTGTTTGAGTCTTTTAAAGAGTTGGGCTGGCAGTAGCGTGATGTTTGAGCTAGTGTCTAGCATGGCTTCAAGGCTCAAATCATTGTCTCTAGGTGGCTAGGCAGAGTTTGTGCCACCCCCTTTTGATTAGGTTTCCCAGAAGTCCTGGCGTCTGGGCTGATGTTGTGTGGGACACGGTGTTGTCATGCTCAGGCTGTGCAGCTGTCAGTTGTGGTGGCTGCTTGGTGCTGTCACTTTGTGAAGTGGCAGTGAGCTCTGTGGTGTGATGCTGACGAGCAGTGTTCTGGGTGTCTGTTTGGGTCTTGCGCTGAGACATAGCATGTCTGGCTTGTCCTTCTTGTGAGATCTTGTGCAGAAACTCTTTCAGCACCTTCAGGATTTTTGCTGTCAGTGACATGGCTGCACTGTTGTTATCTGATGTGTGCTCAGATTTGTGCTTACCAGTGGCGTGTTGAGAGGGGTACCGCTCTGGGCTGGTTGGGCTTGAGTCTCTTGGTGATGAGGTGCGGCTCAGAGCTCTTGCTCTGGTGCGGTCGATGAGCACCAGGACTGTTGTGTTGCCCTCTGTTGGCTTGGAACGGTTTACTCTCAGTGAAAGTGTGGAGTGCCTCCTCAGAGGCAGCTCTGAGTCGTGCTCAGAGCCAGGTTAAGTTTGAGGGTGTTTACCCAGTCTTTTCGGACAAAGTCTTTGCATAATGTGAGCTTGTGGTCTCGTAGCTATGGTAGATATGCTACAGGGACAGGCCAGGGTGCTTACGGAATAACTCACTGTGGGATGCAAGCTACGAAGAAACAAAGTTCTGAGATTGGCATCCTTTCCATACCTGGTGGTTTGTCGGAGTCGGTGGAGTTTCAAGTCGGTCTTGCTTGATGTCCACGGCGGTGAGAACCTTTGGTCTGATTCTGGATCAGGGAGTTAAGCGATCGAAGCTTATTGCAACAGCTGATAGTCCATTTTGGCAGTCTCTGTTTGACGAGCTAGGAAGCTGTGCACCTCACGAATGGACGTAATCCATATCGAGCAGAATCTGTTTCATGCAGTCAGGTTGGTCAGACAGTTCGCAAGTGACAGTCTGGTCTGCATGTCGTGGCTTTTCTGGTTAGCTTGGTCCAATCCTTTTGGAGCCATGCCGTGGTTTGCTGGCAGTGGTTCCTTGGGAGGTTGAGGTCAGGTTACGCAGGGGCTCTGTGGCATTCTGGCACACTCGTTGTGAGTGATTAATGCGTGGCCCTAAAAGTTCAGAACTACTGCTTAATAGGTTCGTTAAGTATTTAAGCATAAAGCTAAGTGTCTCTTGTGTCCTAATCTTAGCTGTGAATGTTAGGGGGCTAAGTTTTGTGTGGTTCCGAGGGTATTTCCTGGGAAGGACATAGCCGAGATGAAATAAATGACGTAAGGTGGTTCTTATGACTAAATTATTTCTCTGGACTTAGCTGGTGGTTCACTATAGCTCGATGGTTTGAACGATAATAGGGGAAAGGACAGCTTTCTTATTTAAATTCTGCTTATTGTCGATCCTCAGGACTCTAGTAGTGCCTTTAGTAAATTGTTGAGATTACTTGTGTTAGAGGGTCACAAAACGAGTGCACTGGCTGGAACTAAGCCAAAATAACAAATAAGGGTGTCTGCTTCCTTTCTGGGCCCTATGGGAAATGGAACCACACTCTGACAAGAGAGGCAAAGGAATTAAATCATATAGAGGACCTAATGGACAAGGGAATAGCTGCTTGCTATTATTATCAAGGTCAAAGGAATGAAATAATTAACGAGGAAAAATAAAATCAAAATTAAAGCAAAAGGAAATAAAATGATCAAAACATGGGAATGATCTGAAGTCGAGAATAATCAGTGGCATTAGTGGCTAAACTTTGGATTTGCTTTGATCAACACTCTATAGTGGGTTGTAGCGGTTGCGTGTTCAAGACCACATTGGGTGTGTTCCTCCAAAGGTTTAGTCAACATGCCGACGAAAAATTCCTATGGTTATACACATTCTTCTGTAGTTAGTTACGCAGTTTACCTGCAGTTAAACTTGAGTTTAATTAACAGGGCATCTGTGAAGTTAGTCTTCAATGGTTAGCAAGGAGTATTCCTAACCCTGTGAGGGTAAACTTTGGCTAATAAGAATTGCAAACACGGAAAGTGAATAATTAGAAACCCTAAGTGGTGTTGAGGAAAGTATTGTAGAATACTTTGCACTGTGGAACACAGCTGTGATTAAGGGTTCAAGAAAATAATGCTAACTGCTAACTGTGGAGGTTATTCAGCTTAGCCTGCATTGGATTGGAGCTATGTTAGGTTAGCTTAGCCCAAGTTAGCTTGATGCTAAGCTAGGTTAGCTTAGCCTAAGTTAGCTTAGTGATGGGTCAGTTTAGCTTAGCCTAAGTTAGCTCGATGCTAGGCTAGGTCAGCTTAGCCACCCAGGCTGGTTTGTTTACAAAAGTGACATTAAGAGTTAGCACTTCCTGTGACAAGTTGTCATGGGAGCCAGAGGTGTCAGAGCAATTCAACAGTACCTGAAGAATGTCTGTGTATTTTACATGAATCATGCATGTTTTAACGGGTTAAATGGGAGGCACCTATACTTTATGATTTTCAAGAACTTGGTTGCATTAAGTAAAACGCAAATGTGTTTTGGCATTTGCTAATTTTCTCATGGAACTCTGCTCTTTACTTCACAGTCTTCTATTTGTTTACAGAGTAAGGAAATAGATTTGCTGCAAGTCAAAGCTTGTCTTGTTCTATTTGCTTACAGAGTAAGGGAATAGATTAGCTTTCCTAAGCATATATAGTTACGTCTCTCTCATGCATGAATGCTGGCTTTTCCGCGAGTTACTTCTTTTGATCGTTTAGTAGCTTTCTGCTTGTAGAAGCAGCTAAAATTTCGGTGAATTGCATCAATCTAACAATAAAATTAAGGCCTTTACTTTGTAGAAGGGGAGCGTCGCCCAGGTTTACATACATATAACTCTGTCCTGAGCTGTCTTCGTCAGAAACAGGTTTACTTATACCGCGATTTTTGGATTTTTTTTTTTGTTTGTTTCCAAAAGCGGAAAAGATATTCGGTACAGATTACAAGCTGCTGAGATGATTCTTCTGTTACACAGACTTACGCTTTAATGCTGAAGTTCCTGATACCAGTTGGGAGTCTAAGGCCTAACATTTTTTTTAAAGTAGAGATGTCAATTCCCGCTATTTGTTTTATCTGCATTTAGGCAAGCCAGCTATCAAGATGCGTATTGCACGTAGTGTTTTCAGTTGGACCGCGATGGTCAAGTGCACGCCTGTTGATTAACAGTAATTTAAACTCGGGTGATTTTACTACACTCTGTCGTTCAAGGCAAGGTATGGAGTGGGTGTTTTCTGTGACTCTTCACTGTCGTGAAATGTTTAACGGTGCCGTTCTAAACAACATCTAGAAACTGTTTGTTCCAAAAGAGTCATGCATAGTCTGTCGGCCGTTGAGGCGTACATGTCTATGTAAGATTCCTTTAAATTAGTAAAATTCTAATTCTACAAACGCAGAGTCTTGCAACTCTTTCGAACACCCATTTTCATCTACTCTTTAAAAAGTTCTACGTCCGATGTTGATCAAGGACCTTTTAGCAGAGTCTTGCACTGCGTTCGTGCAGTGTCTTCTGGGTTGCAGTTCAGAATAATTTGGGGTTTTAGGAATTCTTACTGAGTGGGCCTTCACGCATCGTTGCAGTGGGCCTTGCGTGGGGCAGGAGAACTATGGTGACTGACGGCAGAGGAGGAGAGGTTTCTTGAAACTGGTGTCCTCCTCAGTTATAGGTTCGCTGCAAGTTCCACAGCAAACTCGTTCGGAGCCGGTGGTGGTAGCACAGGCCCTCCTGGGTCTGTTCTGCTGGGTGTCGGTGTCGGTGTCAGACACCGGTTGGAGACAGCAGGTGGAAAGTCGATGTCTTGTAGATTGTCAGAGATGTGGTGGAAGGCGGGCTTTCCCACCTTCCCCTTTTTCAGCTCTTGTGTTGTTGGCTGAAATGTGCAGACTGGTTAGGGGAGACTTGTGGTGTGTGTTTCCCCTTTTCCGGTCATGCTGAAGTCTATAAGAGTATTGCAACTCTGTGGATCAAGTTCATGTTCGAGATCTTGTCTCTGCTGAACGAGCTTGTGGATGGTCACACAGGCCTCTTGAGAGTTTCTTTCGTAGGCCGTGGCTTTCTGAATCTCTTTAAGTTCAGCCTCTGCTCTTTGCAAAGGGGCTTCACTTTGTCGAGTTTCTCGTTGAATTCCTCTTTGGTTCTTTTCTCTGGCTATTCTCTTCAGTCTGTGTAGAAGATTTAGACAGGGCAGTTTGAAGTCTTTTACTTCCTTCTGTAGCTCGGGGTCGTTGTCATCCTCGGCGCTGCAACCTTGTGCTCCAGGGCGATGCGGCTCCTTTTGCGGAGGCGTGCGTGTGCGCTGAGCTGGTAGGCGAGGTTGACGGGTCTGGCCCAGTCTTTGTCGTGGGAGCTTTGGCTTGGTTTGTGCGCCATCAGCTTGTACACGTCTGCGTCCAGTTGCTCTTGGCTCGGGGCTCTGAGTAACCGGTGGCTTTGGGCAGGGATGGAGATGTCATGAATCTCGGCCATGTCTCCAGGTTGTCCCCGCGGGTTGTGGGACTGGAACATACTGGTTTCACTGTGGGCGAGATGAACACAACACACACGAGAGACCAATGCAAGTTCGACTACGTCTAACGAGCTATAAGACCGGCTAGGCCGTGTATGAAATTTTGTTTAACTGATGCAGACAGTTAAACCGTTAGGTGGGACAATTTGGGTAGGTCATCATGGGTCTGAATGAAGATTTGACAGGGCGCTAGCTTAGGGGTCACCTGTTGATGCTGACGACTTGGTTGTCAAACTATTCTTCAGCTTTCCTTGGTGTGTCAGAGAGGTTCTGTCTTTAGGTGAACTGAAAGGAACAGAGCACAACAGAACAGAGCAATGGCAAGCTAGCAAAGATTAAAGTAACATGCAACCATCAAAGATGGGGAGGTCTGTAATGAAATGGCATTCATAGTACCCAAGAAGTGTCAGAAAGGGAAAGAGGAGGCCTAGAGCCTGCGGTTTGTGGCTTGGAGAGGCGGAGGAAGCCAACCACTTCAAATATCAGGGAATCTCTAGATTCGGTGGCCAATATTAAGTGGATGGGTTTTAATACCTTTTTCTAGTTTGCCTGGGGTGAAATGAGGTCATCCCGGTTGGAGTCAGCCTCGTGGCTGGTCCCTCTGTCACCCCCCAACACCTGACAGCAGTGTCCCGGGCATTTCGTGCATCTGTACCGAGGTGCGCCCTTTCAAGCAACTTGACCTTGAACACAACCGGCGGTGCCAGATTGGTGGTGTCGTGTTGCGGGCCGCATCAACAGAAAGATACAGGAAAGTACGAGACCTGCGCTCAGTCAGCGATGGTGGCGCAGATCAGACGAACCAGCCAGCCGGACCCCAAGCGAAGGTGACTGTCACATCACCACAGCACTTGAGAGATTTCTACCTACAAACACAAAACAGGATGAAGAACAAGTGTGCCTCAATTTGAATTAAAGCTCCTCTATCTACATCAAGTTGAGTGTCTATTTTTGTTGAAAAATCAAAGGCAACGGCTTTACTAAAGTCTATGGTATAAACACGAAGGGAATTGTGACAATGTCAATTATCAGAATAACCCAACCTCCATACAGGGAAGAGATAGCATTAAGTGCAGCGGGAGGAGCACAGGAGGAAGCAATCTGTAGTGGCGAGTTTTGGCCACTAAGGGTGTGTGTCCCTTCCTCCTAGTGGTCAATCTGGCTGACAGAGAGCTTGATTTGAAGTGCATTCAAACTGATTTAAATACAATTCAAATTGAGCAAATGCATAGGGGTTAAGTAACCTTTAGATTAGTAAGGATACACTTGTAATAAAACCAGATCAAAATTATTAAAAATACTTTTGAAATGGAAATATAGAAATAAAGCCATAAAGCAATTTCCCAATGGGAAATGAGAGACTTAATTCAAATTAACTTTGAAATTTGTTTGTTTCAAACCAAATTTAAATAAGTGTAGTAAAATTACAGGTTGGTGTTATATTTGATGACAATCACGATTACGGTGAGGGATCAGTGACTGTAACCAAAACAAAACCGACTGGGAGAGAGAAAGCCATTCAGGACAGTGAGGTTAGGTGATGGCCACAAGGGGGCGCTTTCCTCCCAAGTGGTCATCAGAAACTGTTAAGACTTAATTCTGAATTTCAAGTTCAAATGTGGTTTGAACCAAATTCAAAACAAGTGCACACAGTCAAGGCAAGGAAAATCATGTTAATGAAACAGGCTGTAGATTGCACATGCATTGAAAATTAGGGAAACTAGTTCGAAATTCAGTAAGGAAGCAGGGTGTTCCTGACAGAATTTTGAGGAAAGAAATGACCTAGCTGTTAGTGTCCACACGAGGGCGCTATTGCGTTCGTGGAGGGTTGAGTCGGGGCTGGGGTCATCTGATACTGGAAAACACTCAGGGGTGCACCCTAGTGTTTGGCAGTAGTATTACAGCCAGCCCGCTTTCAAATGTGATTGTTTCAGAGGACGTGTAGCGAATTACACACCTATTTTCTGCATAATCACGAATAGTGCGGAATTTAAATCTCGACGGATTTCTTTTCGGTACTATATTTTACAAACACGTTTGGCAGGATTTTTTTTTCGCTGCGCCGTGCGAAAGGGAAACAGGAATTATCCATCTGTTTCAAAAACTCCAAATAACATTTATCACAACTACCGTTAATGATTAGAATGTTTTCAGTTTGGATTTTCTTTTGGTGCTATTTTTTTTTTTACAAACACGTTTGGCAGGATTTTCTTTTTCGCTGTGCCGTGCGAAAGGGAAACAGGAATTATCCATCTGTTTCAAAGACTCCAAATAACATTTATCACAACTACCGTTAATGATTAGAATGTTTTCAGTTTGGATTTTCTTTTGGTGCTATTTTTTTTTTAAAACACGTTAGCAGGATTCTTCGCTGCATTGTGCAAAAGGGAAACAGGAATTATCCATCTGTTTCAAAAACTCCAAATAACATCTATCAAAACTAGTATTAATGATTAGAATGTTTTCAGTTTTGGATTTTTTTTTTGGTGCTATATTTTTTACAAACACGTTAGCAGGATTCTTCGCTGCATTGTGCAAAAGGGGAACAGGAATTACTCATCTGTTTCCTGCTCCAATAGACATATATCACAATAGCACTTATGATAATATGCGGTTTTTATACATTGAGTAGCTAAGTCAATGTTTTTTTCAACCAGGAGCTCATCGTTTTTCTAACGATTATAATATAAGGCCTTTTAAGAATGGTAGAAGAGCATCGTTCTAACATATCTTGTCTTCGACAATCTCAGGAGAATCTCGTCCTGAGAGAGGAGTTAAAATTATTCAAAATGTTGTTTATGCACAGAGGTTTCTCTTCCATCTGTGTCAGAACAAATTTAATACTAAGGAAACTGCAGTTTACTTTTAGCAATTTAACAGTGACTAAACGTTTGAACATTTAGCAGCTTGTTAAATATGCTTGGCTGAGGCGGCTTTCGTGCCCAGCTCAGTCATATCGCAAGTTCGCAAAGCGTTCACTCCGATGTGCGCGTGTAATATTAAATATTACATAACAATATTAAATAACAATATACACATTTGGACTGAAACTGATTTGCTCATAAACAAGTTTGAAGTGCTCGTTCATTCTCCACCATTCTGTAATGACTCTGGGCGGGTCTGATCGAGGGGAATTTGCATATCATAATTAATAATTCATAATTAATAATTATTCATACAGATTTGGATCAGCCCGGTCTTACATGTTAATAAATCCCTCGATGAGGGCTTTCTGTTAACTTTACTTATATGTATACACGTGTATCTCTGCACTTAACCACAAATTAATTGTAATAGATTGCACAGACCACGTCTTACAAGACAAGTAAAATTAATTAGCTCAAGTAATTTATAGAGCAGGGAAAACTTAATTCTCTGGCCAGAAGAATTCAGCATTCCAACTCCACAAAACATAATCTTTTTGGTATGTTTAGTTATATAGAGCATGCAGCGTTCGATCTTTCACTTCAGAGACTTGTCATGAGCAGGACCGTAATTCAATCACAAATGATCATATTGAATTTATTAAAGTATTCAATAAGGCAACTAAGTAGGCATTTACTACGTTACAATGATACATGTATATACAAACATTAAACACAAACTAAGACGACGCAGGGCGTTAGACGATAAGTGAGTTGGAGAGAGAGAGAGAGAGTGAGGGTGAGAGAGAGAGGGAGTTACAGTCACCAAACAGTCAATTAATCTTTCTGAACACCATGAAAACACTTTCTTTATGCTTCTGAGAAGCTCTAAAAGAAGGTAACGTTATACTTGCACAACATGTTTGGTCTGTGTGTGTCACGGACTCGTGGCCAGGCCCGGTTGGGCCGCACGATGAATGGAGAGGCTCTCCTGTGTGCGCGCGTTCCGTGGAGCGCGTGAGCGCGTTCCGTGGAGCGCGGCGCTTTTGCACTGCCCGTCCTGGCGCGTGCATGGTTGGTTGCGTGCGCGTGGCTTCTTTGTTCCGTGGGGAGTCACGTGGCGTTCGTTGGCATTCGGCGCGAATGTTTGAAAGGCTTAAAAGTCTTTGAGGTGACGTCTACCCGAGGAAATAGATCGGCAAAGTCCACTTCCTTTCCTGGGAAACGAACTTGGTAGTTCATTTGAGGAGAAGACGAAACTTTGGACGATCAAAGAAAGGATCCCGGTTGGGGTCGGATCTCCGTGAGGAGATCCTTTACGTGCTTCTTGGCATGAGACGTTTTCGGAAGAGAAAGGGCGGAGCTGGTGCACTGCCTTTATCCTCTTGGGGACATCCATCCCCTTCCTGTTGGCTTGAGCCAATCAGGGAGATGGAGGCTGCACGCGGGAAACATTCTTTTATGGTGCTTTGTTCTCAGACCACGCGCTCCTCGTGGGAGGGGTGTGTTCACATAAGGGCTACTATTGAAACAGTTCGATCATCCTTGGCAGTAAAACATATTAAAAACACACTTTACTTTACATCTCTGTACATATTCGGGTCGTTCATCTGATACGTATTCTAGAGACACCAAGGAGCATTATGTTACATTAAATGAACATATACTTCTGTTTACAATGCCTAAGGAAGTTATTTCTAATTCCTGTTTTATGCTGCAACCAACAAAGATATTTCACGGTGACCTGGGAAAAACACACATACATAGAAACACATTGAATATATCTGGTTAAATGTCTTTTAACACAGAAAAGTCCATCTCTTGGGTCAGAGACATAAAGCACATTCCACAGTCTTGTAACATGATCTCACTCCAGTGAGTGGAAGAATGTGTGTGGCGGTGTATGTGTGTGTGTTTGTGTGTGTGTGTGTGTGGGGGGGGGGTCCAAGTCCTTGGAGGACGGTTGATTCAGTCTGGCCAAAATCATTACAGCAGATTATAGATAAATGCATCGATATAGATAGACTAGATATATAGATAGATAGACGGAAAGATAGATATAGATCAGTGATTCTCAAAGTGTGGTCCGCTAGTGGTCCACCATCGCCCCCTAGTGGTCCACGAAAAGATGACCTAAACTAGGCAAGTGTTTACAAAATAGTCACTTTTTCGCACGTACCAGTGTGATCAGTGTTCTTGGCTGATCCCTGGAGCGTACGATCACACTGGTGTGATTAGAACGGTCAGTGCACCAAGTGATTAACTGCTAAATTCAAATGTACTTCCCCGCATTTCCCTGCGAATTTTGTAGGGACAAAACACTCCCATGGTGGGAGTCATATAAGGAAGCAACAGACATGATGCGCCGGATTCAAATTGAGGACTAGAGATTTCAACAAACCTAATCTCAAAGGCACGCAGCTTGTTGAAGGGAGGTATGCTAGAACTTTTCTAAAATGAATCATTTTCTTAGTGATAAAATGCGCAGAACATGCTGATAGACTTACAGGAGGGAGCTGAGCCATATAAAGAGACTATGTTTTAATTTGGGCCAGTAAGAGACTACAACACATTGAGTGGGGGGGAAACCGATGAACACCACACTATATTATGCATAATTCTGTATGTTCCATGAAAATGGAGGAAAATGGTCATGAAAAACTAAATTAGGACTGTCTTTGGTGCAAAACTTGAATACTATTATTAGTGGAATGGAAAAAAAAAACTATGATATAAGCCCTTTAAAATTCTCTCTACAATTGTGTCTTTTGCTCTCACTATCTATTGCATCTAAATTGCAGGACTAATGGTGAAATAATAAGATCTGATGGGGCTTTCTTTTGGTTTAGAGGAAGGAAATCAATTCTGGGAATAACCTGAATCAATCAGACTGCAGGAGGCAATGGGACGTGGGTTGGGGAAACCTCGACTGCTAATAAGAAAGCAGTGAACAGAAGAAGAGCGAGATGAGGCGCTCCACTGAAGACTTGCTATCATTCAATCAGACAGTGAGAGAGCACGATCGATGGAAAATAAAACCACATGAAAAACTCCCACTGACATCACAGAGCAAAACAATGAGCACATAGATGGAAGAAGATCTGAAAGATGAATGAAGAGGAATCAGACAAATACAGTTTGACTGACTGAATGTCAAAGGACAGAGATTGAGACAGAGAGAGAGAGAAAATCACTGAAAGTGAATGTGTCCCGGCCTTATCATCCCACTTCTGTCTGCACATCGAGTCTCAGCAGGAAAACATGATGGAGCATGAAAATAAAAGTGTTCCTGTAGCTGCAGAGCACTGGGGCTGCATAATAGATGGAACATCACATGAATCAAGATGCACGGTAATGGAGATGCAGAAATCACCGAAAAAATAGGATCATTCATACAGGATGCGATTCTTACATTCAGAAACAGGCGTCTCAAGCTTTATATTGCTTTTAATTGTTTGTCTATACAAGCACAGATAAAGGCAAAAATGCTAAATAATGCCAAAATGCACATTATTTATATCCATTATCTACTCCTTTTGGCCAGCTCCAAATTTTACATTCATTTATTTGTTTATTGCTTCTACTCCTAACTAAACTGCACTGCCTTTCGTAAAATAAATACATTCTTAATTCAATTCATTTATCAATTTACCTATGGCTAAGCCACGCCCTCAAACGCGATAAGCCAATCACAGTGCGCAGCCAACCCAATACACTCGAACATTCTCTGCTTCCATGTCCATTGAAATGCATTGCAGTTATTCAGTTTTTCTTGTCATTTTAAAGGGGTGATGAACTGAGAAATCTAATTTTCCTTGAGCTTTTGACATCTAAGAGGTCATGATATTATAAGAATATCCTGTAAGTTTCAGAACTGAAAACGTCCTTGTTAGTCCAATAAAAGCTTTTATTGACACCAGGCTCAGCAAGAGATTCATTTTTCAAAGTGGGGAACTATGACGTCAAAGAGGATAAAACACACCCCCGCAGAAGAAGATCAACGCCTACTTCAACACGGCCAGTTTAGCCCCGCCCACCGATTCGCGCATTACACGCATAGCTAAATAACATAGATGCCTAACTCGTGATGACAAACTGGATCGAGCTACCGAGCAATACAGAATATTGTGCAGTGCCTGGTTGTGGAAGAAGACAGTTGCTACATAAGCTTCCTGTGGATTCCAATAGGACTGCATGGATAAACTTCATTTTTATTGACGTTCCAGCTGATGAGGTAAAACATTGTCCATCTGTTCGCTTCATTTCACTGAGGATTGTTTTGTAAACAAGACTGGATTTGCAGACCGATTAAGAGTAAAGAACGGTGCTGTGCCGTCTATATTGGATCTGACAGAAATTGTTCAACACACGGACTCTGGGTCGAACATGTATGGGCGAATCATTCCGGTTGCCATTTTACAATACTGGACGGTTTCAAAGCAATTTCCCCCAAGTTGAAACTCATTTTAATATGCAAAACTGTTATCCACTCACAGCAGTGGACGTTTACGGGCATTTACATTTACGAAGATTTAAGTCTTCAGTGCAAGACGCCCATAAAAACACAGCGTTTTTCAGGTAGGCTAAAAACTTGGGTCCAAAATAGCCAATTACTTATTCATTTTGATGTTTTTGAATGCAAAAAAAACAAGCAAACGTCATAAGTTGACCTCAGACAGCAATATAATAAAATTTAAAAAGCCAGTTCATGACCCCTTTAAGTTTAAAATGGTCAAACGGTGTGCATGCAACTCCGACACTAGGTTCCGAGAGGATTGGGAGGTGTTTTTTTACCCTTTCCCAAACCACATCTCAACCGATAAAAGTATCTGCTGTGGATTAGGTTATGTGAATAAGATATGCGGGATGAAATAAACAAGGACGTCTACTTCTGTTTTAAGTTAAGTCAACAACGTATTTGAACATTATCTTTAAAAATCGCTAACGTTAGCCTAACATTAGAAAACGTTAATGTTAGCTTCTAGCTGCATTGTACTTTATTTTACTTAGCTTCATTAACGTATGTAAATAACCGAGATAACAAATGTTAACGATGTTGTGCTAAATGATTAATGTAAATACTGTAGCTCCAAACGGTGATGGCAACGATATGCGGTTTATCATGTTTACGCTGTGACCTGGACATTTTTGCCTTGCTTTTTCATCTTTTCATCGACCTTCCCAACAATAAAATTATGAATATAACCCTTCAATGCATAGTTAAAGCCCTTTAGGTGACTTCTAGATGATATATAATCTTTCTATCTCTGAAAATCACCAATTGCCTCCTGTACAATGTCTCCTACTGTGACCGCTGCCATTGCACCTGTTCCCGAATGCTGACTGTGTGTCCCGTGAAGGGGGCGTGGCTTAGCCATAGGTCAATTCTAAATCAAAAATATAAATAAAAACTGAATAGAAACTGAACATGATCCCAGCTGTAAGCCATGTCACACTGTGGGATCCCTATTGCCTTTAATGTCAGACTGTACAACAGACTGAATCGTTACGGATGCATCATGTTCGGTGAGCTGCATTTACACGGGACTGAAATGATGGCTAGCAAACAAATCAATCTCTAGTGCTAATTTTAATCTTGGCTTTTCTTAAAGGGGCTGAATGAGGAGCAAGTTGTGGTTTGTTGTTGTCACACTAAGGGTTAGAGGCAGGTGTCAGGGGTTGGCTTTAAAACAGAATAAAGCCATCTGTTGGTTCAGTATTCTGTTTAGCGATTTTCCAGAACTTTAGCAATCACCTATTTCATGAATTTGCCTGTTCTTCTGGACATGGAATCTCTTTTTTTTTTCTTAAACCAAAAAAAAAAAAATACACTGTCTCTAATTTGTTTCCTTTTAATCCCTGTATTCGCATCCTTTAGAATGGCAATCTCGTTAGTTCCAATCTTTATCCCACCACAAATAAAATGTTTACACAGTTTGAGCTGGTTGGAAATGATTAGGGTTAGGAAAGTTACGTTTATTTTTATAACGCATGTCGCAGGTGCAGGTGCTCGGTTTCGCCAGCAGAGCATCAAATAGCTATTCTTATCTTGTGTGGGAGATAAAATTCACTCTTCTGACCTTTTACAATCGGTGTCAAAAGGTCAGTGGTTGCCCTTTCACCGCAGTGGTAATTAAAATCATAATAATAATTGACCTTTCGCCGGCCCCTCCCCCAAAACGGCCTTTGTCCAATCACAGATCATAGCATCATATGTGAGCAGGTCTGTCAAACACTGACTCCAAGCAAGATGGTGAAGCAGTGCGCCCATGGGAGATTGTCTGGAGTTGTGTTCTTGACGTTCTTACCGGTAAGCATTAGCCCCGATAGTAGTCGTGTGTGTCTCCTTCATTGTGTATTTTAATATTTTGAATATATCCCTCCACTGCATACTGGAACCTCTTGTGCCTCGATCTGGAGGATATCATGGAGGTATTGCTCCATAAAAGGTCACTGACACGCACGGGTATACCTCTTCCCTTCATGGCAATCTGTCGCACTGGTCGTGTTTGACCAGCGTAGTAACAATAACAAGGCTTTTGCGAATGGGCAATTCCCACTGTCACCGTCCGTTTTGTTGCACTTTCCCAAAACAAAAAAATTCCTGATAGCGTCAGTTAACACAATACCATTTCTAACGGTCAAAACATTTTCATAACAATTTGTTGCTTTTGTATTATTGTGCAATCAAACATCAGAGAAATAAGGCTAATTTAATATGCTTTTGCTTTAATAAAAAAAATATGGAAGTTTAAGGCTGATTTGTGTCATATATTTTTTGCGGACCCCAAAGCAATGGACCCTTCACAAAGCTGAACAAGTTTGAGAACCACTGCTGTCCCAATAAGGCAGAATTCATGTATGATCTTAAAATCATATACACTGAACATGTTGTTATTACTGCATATTGTTTTGCATGCTGTTTTATAATATACAAATCACTGCGGTGCACTATTTGCACTAAATATAAAAAGCATAACTATTTACACTGCTTAATGTACACTTTACTAAATGTAAATATACGCTGCTCTTCAAAAATACTGTTAAATACTAGATGTAGGCAAGGGTCCTGATATATTTTTCAGCCAAAGATAATACAAGGTCAAACATGCTTCTAATGTCAAACACAAACACATACATGTCAAACACATATTTCCAGACAGACCTGGAAATACTCACTCTCTTCCCAACGTCTTTTAAATGGTCATTGAAACATTCAGTATGTGCTTCTCAGAGTGTATGGTGTGTTTCTGGGTGCGCTAGACTCACGTGGGTTTCTCATTGGTGATGGAGCACTTTGACCTTATCTGAGGGCTTTTTTGGCACCGGTGGGTTGAACCGCAGCAGGTTTGCTATGGGCCGGGCTGGAATGAGGACTGGCGATGTAAACCTTCTTGCCTCCACTGCCCGGTGGTTTAGAGTGAGAGAAATCTGTGATGAACACTATACCCTCACTGGTCAGCACTATGACATAGACAGGAAGGAATAAATGGCATTAGAGAAACAGTTGAGCAAATGCACAGTCACCTCATAAAACTATATATGTATATAAAAAAAACATACGGTATGCACAAAAAGCCAATGCAAACTATAAAGATAACTATACTAGCGTCCACACCAGCGGATGATATCGTTCTGTTTATTCTAACGCAATCTGACGCTTTACAATGCTCGAGCTTGTAAAAGCAGGATGGATTCTGATTGGCTCTTAATGTTTAATCAATCATCAACTGGATAAAATTGTTCTGAAAGTTATTCCAACAATATTGTTTCTGTGCAGTTATTGTTATAGCTGAGGTGCGAACTCTGCTATTCTTTAATATTGAGAAATACATTAAAACATATCTTTAGAGTTCGTCCTTGGTGTAAACAGGTCTTAAATGAGTAGTTCACTTTAAAAAAAAAAAAACTTTTGCTGATAATTTACTCACCCCCATGTCATCCATATGTCCATATCTTCTTTCCTTCTGTTCAAGAAATTAAGATTTTTGATGAAAACATTGCAGGATTTTTTCCATACAATGGACTTCAATGGGGACCAAACGGTTCAAGGTCCAAATGACAGTTTCAGTGCAAACTGTTCAAAGAGCTTTAAACAATTCCAGACGATGAATAAGGGTCTTATCTAGCGAAAAGATTGCTCATTAAAAAAAAAAGTTTAAATTTTATAAGCTCAAATGCTCGCCTTGCTCTGTTCTGTGAACTTGTTTATCAAAATGAACGAATATTTAGTTATTTGGTGAATTCAACAAACAAAATGAACGAATTGACTCTTTGATTCATTCATTTTGATGAACGAGTTAGAACAGGAGAGTCACGAACGTGCATCACAGAACAGAGCAAGGCGAGCATTTGTGCTTATAAAACTTAAACTTTGTTATTTATTTATTAAATTAGCGATTGTTTCGCTTGATAAGACCCTTATTCATCATCTGGAATCGTTTAAAGCCCTTCTGAACAGTTCGCACTGAAACTGTCTTTTGGACCGTGAATCGTTTGGTTCCCATTGAAGTCCATTATATGGAAAAAAATCTTGGAATGTTTTCATCAAAAACCTTGATTTCTTTTCAACTAAAGAAAGAAAGACATGGACATCTTGGATGACATGGGGGTGAGTAAATTATCAGCAAAAGTTTTCTTTTTAAAGTGAACTACTTTAATAATGACTTCTGTTCGGGATGTACAATTCCATTTGGTGCAGAACACAGACACTGCAACCAATATTTTAGCAATGTTGAAAGGTTCAGTAAAGTACAGGTAGACTAATGATTTTTAAATGTATTCCTGATGTACAACATTGTATTGAGGAAAAAAATAACAATAGGATTAATTAGAGAGACAGAATTGTAAGTAAATTCAATTCACCCTCAAGTCATTAATTAGGGCCCAAGCCCTGAAAGGGCGCAGAGCCCTATTGTTTTCCTTCCGATTATTTTTTTTTTTTTTTTTTTTTTTTTTTTTCTAGCGACTATTCGGGCACTTTTTGGGGCCCTTAACATGCTCGAAAACTCTTGAAACTTTGCACACGGGGTCAGAACCCGCGGCCATCAGAGCCGGGCTGAAGCTGGTACCCGGGCGTGGCAGGGCGGCTCGTCAGCGCCCCTGGAATGGGGTCCGAACACCTGGTCCATAACTCAAACACACTTGCATGTAATAATATGAAACTCGGTACACATGTCGATAGCAGAATTTCATCTATACCTCGTGTTCTTACTTTTTACCCCAGCCCAACAGGAAGTCGGCTATTGAGGTTTTTTTGTAAAACACACGCAATGAACTTTTAAATACTCCTCCTAGAGCTCTGATCCAAATTCGACGAAACTCGGTCAGCGTGAAGTCAAGACATTGAGGATGAAAGTTTGTGTGGGATTTTTGATATCTCGAACGGTTTGGCCGTGGCGAGGAAACGAAACTATGGCGAGAAACGTGAAACAGGAAGTGTGTCATAACTTCAGCATACATTAACTGATCTGGATGAAACTTCAGCAGTGCGTTCGCTGTAAGAGGACGATCACATGGATGTGACTATTGTGAGTCAAGTTATAGCGCCACCAACTGGCAGCAGGAAGTGTGTCACTTTCAAAATGCTTTGAAATCACCCTCTTATTTTTACCCGATTTGCTTCAAACTTCATCTGTATAATGTAAATACACGGCAGATGAAGACCTATGAATGGATTCTTGATATCTTTGAAACTGTTGCCGTGGCGACGCATCAAACTTTACCATTCTTTTAGGATGCATTCTTTTAGGGATTCGAACATTTGTCCATAAATCAAACACACGTGCATGGATTAATATGAAACTCGGTACACTCATAGATCACATCAGGCCAAACAACTTTCGTGCTCTAAGTTTTACGACAGTTCAAACGGAAGTCGGGAATTATGTTTTTTTTTTTTAGATAAATGTCCTAGAAAAACATCAAATTACAACCCATGCTGTTACCAATCACCACCAAACTCGGTGTGCATGAAGTCAAGACATTGAGGATGCTAAATTCCGGACGGATTTGTGATATCTCGAACGGTTTGGCCGTGGCGAATTTTTTTGACTAAAAAAGGACACATAAAGTGTGTTATAACTTGGTTAGTTTTACTGACAGTTACAAAACTTGCCGTGTATATTGTTCTATTCAAGCCAAACAACTTTCTAATTAACAATAATAAGCTCAAACCCACAGAAAGTCAGATATTGTAGTTTGAATATGATCATGCTCTTTCTGAGCCTGAGTCTTTCTCTGAGTCTCTCTGACACACAGTCTGTGTGTGTGTGTGTGTGTAGGGGGAGGGGGCTTAATCATTTCACTGTGTGTCTGGCCTGCTAAAGTAAATACATTTCTTAAGCCTGGTATTTTTTAAATAAGTTTTTATTTTTATTTTTTTATAAGTAAAGGCATATAACCTGTTTAATTGTAGTGCATTGACAATAGTTTTATATAATTAGTGTATTAATTAAATTAACTTGGTCCATAAATCAAAAGGAAGTGTGTTAAAACTTCTGCATACATTAACTGATCTTGATGAAACTTCAGCAGTGTGTTCGTTGTAAGAGGCCGATCACATGGATGTGACTATTGTGAGTCAAATATATAGCGCCACCAACTGGAAGCAGAAAAGTGTTTCACTTTCAAAATGCTTTGAAATCACACTCTTACTTTTACCCGATTTGCTTCAAACTTCATCTGTATAATGTAAACACACGCCAGATGAAGAGCTGTGAAAGCATTATTCAATATCTGAAGATAATGTTGCCATAGCAACGCATCAAACTTTAACATTCCTTTTTTTTGATGATTTTGAGTCTCTTAGCGGCTTTTGGGGCCCTTAATGGGTTTGAAAACTCTTGAAACTTTGCACACAGGTCAGATCCCACAGCCATCAGAGCCGGGAAGATGGTACCCGGGTGTGGCAAGGGGGCTAGACAGCGCCCCCTGGAACGGGGTCCAAAAACTTGGTCCATAAATCAAACACGCTTGCATGTAATAATATGAAACTCAGTACACATGTTGATCTCATCGTTTCATATATTCATATATTCTCCTCAAGCCGGACAACTTTCTAATTTACACTCATGAGCTAGGACCCACAGAAAGTCAGATATTTTGGTTTGAAAATGTTGAGTGTCTCTCTGAGCCTACACTTCTGTATGGCAAGCCCTTTTAACATTTAAAAGCTAAGTTTGACTATTCCGTAATTAACATTGTAGATATCAACAACGTCTTTCTAGTCGTAATTACATTTTGGATAGTTTGTATTATCATTTAAGATATCTGTAACGTAATTGTGACTAGTCGAAACGACAGATAGAGTATGGCAAGCCGTTTTAACATTTAATCATTTTAACCTACTAGTCTCTATTTTCATGCTACTAGTACTTATTTTTTAGATACTAGTATTCTATTCCATTAAGTACTAGTACTTACTAGTACTTATTCATTAGATACTAGTACCTATTAAATAGATACTAGTAACTCATTCATTAGACACTAGTACTTATTCTCAATGGTGACTAGTAACTATTCTTTTGTTACTAGTCACATTTTTTCCATTGACTTCTATGGTGATCTGTCATTCAGATATCAACTATTCAGTTCTGACTAGTATGTTAGTATGTATTCCAATTGTGGAATACATACTAGTATGTATTCCAAAGCAGGGGTTACGTTTTTGCACGTCGTGCAGAATAACCCTAAAGGCACCAAGGTGGCGGTGCCACCGGCTTTATATATATATATATATATATATATATATATATATATATACACACACACACACACACACATAAATATAGCTGCGAGCAGCGATGAGGGCCAAAGCCGGCCGGTACCGCCATTCCCGTGCCTTTAGGCACCGGGGTTGCGGTGCCACCGGCTTGGGCCTCGCAATCGCTGCTCGCAGCTATATTTGTTTGTTTGATTTTTTTTTCTTTTCATTACAACAAAGTTTCCAAGCTGTGTGAATCAGTTAACAAATCAAAGAGAAAGAACAAATTCAAAAGAAGAATTAGCATGCAATTCTAACATCCCTAATAACAATCTATGCATCTGTGCATCCAAAATTACAATTATAAATGTGATTAAACACATACATGCCAGATTGGAGGGCTCAAAGGGGTCAAAGGAGAAAGACAGTATGTTCTCAGCATAGCTCTTCTTCCACAGCTTGGTGCCAGTGTCTCCGTTCCACAGAACAATATAGTTGGGAGGATGGACAGCCAGAAGAAGATCGCGTGAAGCATCCTGAGACCACAGCCAGTCCATATCTGATGGAGGATCACAAGTGAGGACAGATTTGCATTCATTCATTTGTTTTTTGGAAGTTTCAGAGATTTGTTGATGTGAATCTCACAAAGCTTTTCAAGGACATGTCGAATAAAATAAAAATAAAAAAAAAACAGACAGAAATGATATTACGCTTGCACCAACTGACAAATTTGACAAATTTGATCATAATTCTCATCACGGTAATGCAAAATAAAAAATTAAAAAAACACAATCATTTTCTTTACTGTATTGAAAATCGTTTAGTAGAAAAAATATATACATAACTTTAACTGTTATGTATTTATACATTAGGGTAGTTTTTGCTACACCACCTTTAACATATTACTTGTAAATGTAAAACTATAATTGTATTAAGAGTAATTTGATGTAATGCAGTAAATAGTTGCTGAGCATTCAAATAAATTCACTACAATAATGTGAATCATGGCCATTAAATATAAAATTCATTATGGTAATAAGAATTTGGGTCTAACGTGCTTAATTCTTAATTACAATAACGTCACAAAGCAAAACATCTAAATGGATGGTTATAAGGATCGGAACAAGGATGTCAATAAATAAGGAAATAGAGAAAAGTAAGTGTTTCCCTGAAAAAAGCTGTCTTGTGTGTGTAGCTAGTTTCTTCCACCAAAGATTCATAACTGCTGTTGATAGTTAACAAGATGCATATATACATTTGATAAATACATTTAAAAATCCATTGATCATTCATGATATAAATTCACTACGTTTGACTGGAAGTCTATATAAATATCAACCAATCAAATAAAATCATATGATTAATATACACTATATGGACAAAAGTACTGGGAAACCTGACCATTATTACACCAACAGGGACTTTAATGACATTGATGGCATTCTAAAATAAATAGATATTAATCTTGAAGAATATCTACTCTGCTCTTCATTGATCATTGACTTCATTCTGGCACCCAAATTTATCTAACGATCGATCAAAATTGGACAGAGATAGTGACAAAACAACTCAGGTAAGTCTCCTTTTTCTGTTTGAGATTGGACACTCTCCTGACGTCTATCCTCTGATATTGTATTGCCTAGACTCACCGAAGTCTCACTCGAATGTAATACTCGAAGATGGAGAATTACTTAAAATATTAGCACGGTATTAAGTGTTCAATTATGAGACACAGGATGTCCATTATTGAGACACAGGTAAAGAGGTTTTTAATAACCTGCAGTTTTGAAATAAGAAATGGTCCGGTAAGGAAGGATGGTCGACCATTTAATAGTTAATCTAATACGTACTAATTGACATCTTAAGACAGAGTGGAACAACTTTGTTTTGTTTTTATGTGTGTGAATAAGGAAACTGTTTATGTGTGTGAATAGGGAAACTGCTTGGTTGTAATATGGGGCAAGATGTTTCTAGACCATGGACAGGCGAGACGCCTGTTGACTTTATGTACAGAAACAATACAACTTCTGGAGAGAACCTTTTATATCAAATTTGGCAGGATGGTCAGAAGGCAAAATTCAATTAGACCCATATCCTAGAGAGGGATCATTCAAAGATAATGATATAAAAAGCATGAAATCCATGCTTATGGGCGGACTATAGATATATCAAAGAGTCACCATCTGCGTTTGTCATGAGGTTTAGAGAAACATGGGAGCAGAATTCAAGGCTGACTGTAGATAACTATATCCCAATTTATAAACAGGCCTGAATAATGTGGATCAGCACCGCAGCCTGACCACACAGATACAACGGATAATGTTTCAGTTAAAATTATCAACTCAATTGGTCAAAATTTAAAGATAACAATGGTTTTGTAGACATTGAGCCATATCGAGCTATACTGAAAACCACATTGCCAGTATACGTCAAGCAATATCCATTGTTGTATGACAAAGAGATTGGTATACAACCAATCATTGATAATTTTCTGGCACAAGAGGTCCTCATACCAATTAAACCCAGTTCCCAAAAGCAGATGGCAAGAGTTGGCGTTTAACACAAGATTTGTGCGGAATAAATCAATTGATTATACCACTAGCGCCGGTTGTTCCTGACGTGCCGACCATTATGAATACTATTCCATGCATGCATTCATTTTTTACGGTTGTAGATTTATGCGCTGCCTTTTTCTCCATTCCTGTACACTGCCGTACACAGCCACTTTTTGCATTTTCTCAGCTGAAAACAATCACAGACCTACCATGGACTTTCTGTGTCTTGCAATTTGCCAACGACATACTGATCTCTGCAAAAACACAGGAAGACTGAGCAAGCCTCTATGATCACATGCAATATGCTAGTCCAGGCTGGATTCAAAGACTCGTGAGAGAAGCTGCAATGGGTCAAGAGAAAAGTGAACTATTTGGGTCACACAGTGACCAAAGGACTGAAGTACATAGCCAGTGACAGTGTCCAAATGATCAGGGAACTTAAACCCGCCAGAAACTGTGAAACAATTGCAGAGATTCCCGAGACTTGCGAATTACTGTCGCTCATGCATCCCTGACTGTCCTGTACATGACAAGCAGTTGAGATTGCTCATTGATCACAAAGCCCCTCCAAACACAACCCTCCTCCAGTGGACTGAGGAAGACATTAACCCTTTCCAAGCTCTGAAAACATCCATCATGACTGCATCTGCACTGGGCCTGCCTGATTACACAAAGACTAGACCAGGGGTACTCATGTTCAGATGCCAAGGGGGCCACATTTAAACCACAATAAAATGTGAAGGGCCACAAATTACAACTTGCATCGATAAGACTTTATTTATGACAATATTTATAGTTTTTACTTATTTAGAAATGCAGTTCATTACCTATCTTGCTAAGTAAGTCTTGCAAGTCTTTTTGCTAGTCCCATTTAAAGTAAGCTAATACTGAACGTGAAAATAAAAAATCTGGAACAATAAAGTGGATTAACAGTTTTCTAGCAATATTAATAGAAAAAAAATAAAATAAAAAGTTCATACTCATTCACTAAAAACCTCCCTGCAAGGTAAGTCTTGCTAGTCTTTGTCCAATTTAAAGTAATACTGGAACATGAAAAAAAATAAATAATGACATTTAAATGACATGTTTTTATACTCAGGGTGGCTTTACAAAGTTATTATTCATAGCCTCCTACTAATACTAGGCCCACTATTAGCTCAGTACATCTAACTTTTAAGTTAGTCAGAATTCGGTCAATAGCAGCTTTCACATGATCCATTGTAATCGGAGCACTTTTTGCTTACTTTGTGTTTATATCCCATTGACAATTTGAATCTACAAGTTTTGTTTTTCATGCTGTTAAGAGGACCATCAGCCAATAATTACACATTGCAGAGTTGAAATGCGCGGATCAGCTCTAAACGTCACCCGAAATCAGCTGTTAAAAACAAGACGATGTCGCGCATGCGCACAGCGATTTTGCAGGGTTCCCACTCTTTTCTTGAAATGATTTTCCAGGACATTTAAAAAAAAAAATTAGTTGCTACAGTGCGAATCAAGTTATCACAAATAAGGCTGGGCGATATACTGATATGTGATATTGTACCTATTCTGTTATATCTGTATTATAGTTGTGTCAAAGATTGTTGTCTTTCACAATGCCACCTGCTTTCCTCTACTTGCAATGCTGCTATTTTACTTGCTGATATCAGTTTAAAAGTCTAAACTCTCACAGTCAAGCTATATTCGCAATAAGTCACTAACATTAGAAAAATTTAACTATTATCGGACTTCTAAATTAATTGCATCTGCTCACACCAAGGTACATTATGCATCTGTTAGCTATACATAACGGCATAAACTGATGAGTTATGTGTTTTTGACTCTAAATTATTTTGATTTATCACATTTTTTAAACCATTTTTGTCAATTATATTGCTAAAACGGATAGACCTTTTTTTAAAGCTAAATGTGTGTAAATGCAAACATTTTTACAAAAGAACAAGCATGAAATACTGACTGGAATGTACAGAGTGCGAATTACCCCACCATGGGGGGGGTACTGCTCCTTCACTTCTTATATGACAATGTGTAATTCTAAAATGATTAAAAAAAAATTCTTGCTACACTATGTAGCCTGTAGACAAAATTACCTGGGAGAAAATTTTGTACATTTTAAAGATAAATTCATTAATCTGGTGGACTTTGAGTCACTTGAATCTGTTGTTAAAAAAAAAAAAAATATCCACGTGCCAACCACATATTCTTTGATTTAGATATCTGCATCTGATCGTCACATTACAATTATTCAATTAAGCATGATAATATGGTAACATATCACACTGAAGTAGGCTGATTTAAAATTAACATTTATTTATATTACAAGTTCTTCTTTTGCATTATCCAAAGCGTCCGCGTTATAGACTGCCTACATATTGTGCAACCTTTGAGCTCAAAAAAAGTGCATTCATCTTTTGCATGACACGCGGGCCATAAAATGAATGCCGATGGGCCGGCATGCGGCCCGCGGGCTGCCTGTTGAGTACACCTCTGGACAAGACCTTTGCTAGACCTCCATGCTAGGAAGGCTTCACAGGAGGCTATGGGGGCTCCAGTTGCCACAGCATGGGTCAAATTACAGGCCTATCTATCAAAAAGACTAGATAATGTTGCCCAGGGCATGCCAGCATGCTTAAGGGCATTGGCGGCTCTCATTGTACAGATGGAAGAGAGAACAGCGCTTTCACAACTACAAATTTTGTGTACGTCACACCAAGTTGATGCTATCCTACATAACTTAAAGTTTTAGCTGAAAATACCCCACAGTTAATTTATTGTAACCATTTGAAAATGTCATTTTTGGGGCCTGTTTAAAAATGAGCTGTTTTGGTGTATACGACCTTCAATGCAAATGAGATGCATATCCCTGCCCTGCCTTTGGATGAGGGCGTAACTTGCATATCTATGGCAGTCGGTAAGCAGAATGGATTAGAGTGAGAGACCCGCTGTTTTGAATGTCATTCAGCCGTACATGTTTGAATCGAAATATATAAATAGTCTCTGATCAGATGACGAAGAACTCCGGCAGAAAAAACACAAATAAGAATGGACAAAGATGTCTCTGTATGGTTATTTGATACATTTATGTACTTATAGAGTTGTAATCTCGTCCTCTTTGAAATTAAGGATGTGCAACACACACACACAGACACATACAAACATTAACGTTGGCGCAATTTTTTGAAACTACATGCACATACTGTGATAAAGTTTGCTACGTACAAGCGAAATTACATTTATGCGAGGGACCTGTTGCGTCATGTTTACTTGTCATACAGGTGCTTCTGTGGCAAAAGTGAGAAGATTGCCAACTTGCAGAACAAGAACACATATGCAGTTTTTAATACAATACCTTTAAAATATATATATATTTATAAACGTGTGGTTACACACTATACAAACAAGGTTTAAATTAAATACACAGACATCCTACGACGACAACAACTTGAGACACATTTGTTGTTGAATTGGCTGACATCGCCTGAAATGACTGTTTGCTCAAAAATCATAAAATACACTTACTGTGACGTCTGGATGCGAGGATTAACTTTGAAGCAAGACCTGCTTTGAATTGACCCTCATTCACAAAAGAGTCAGTCAGAAAATTGATTCGCTCAAACATAAACTTGTTTACGAAGGAAAGGCGCCACTTAAACTTCTAAAATACAATACATCCACTGTGTTTTCAGTGGCTCTGATGTCGGAAATAAATGAAAACTACTATGTATGTCATTATTACATCCCATCCCACAACAGAACACTTATGATTCTAGGAGACATTACCGGCTGTCGTTGAAACAATGGAGGATGGTGTACAGATTACTGAGGGCGGGGTCTATGCCACAACCACACTGTCAATCAAACCCCTTGCTCAATTCTACGTCACAAAGCGCTGAATCTTAGAACAGCTCGTTCTAAAACAGTGCATATGATTTATTAAGATGGTAAAAAAAACACTGGGTGGATTTTTATCATTCTAGGGTGGTTTTGCTCACACACTGCCAACACACATTTATGTTCAAACATCATGTAAAAGTGAATTTTCCATAATAGGTGCCCTTTAAGGTCTAAATTTCGAACTGGCAGAGCAGCATACTAAAGACTTACATCATCCATAAATGAACAAATATTAGGCCTTAAAGAACTAAACCATTTGAAGATGAGACCAATGATAATTATACTAGTGTATGCCACTCTTGGGGATAAAGAATGACAATGAATGGCTGAATCATCCTCATCTCCCAAATGTGTGTGCTGCAAACATGTGGTGGAGACTGGAATGTGGTGGAGATTTATTGTTTGTTATATGTCCTGGTCCTATACCTTTTAAAAAAATAGCCATAGCATTAGAATTAAAATGATGCAAACACTGGGTAAGACATAAATGACTTAAAGTGGCCATTGTTAGGATACATATGTTTGCATCTCCTTTTCTGTCTATCTAATCATTTCTTGTACACCCTATTTAGTCACACGCTTGTAAGCCTGCTGTTTTTCTGCTGATATTAATGCCAGATGAAATCGGAAACTCAGCAAAACATTGGCCATTTTTATGCACCTCAGCACCCGGTGACCCCGCTTTGTGATTTTATGTGGTCTTCGGCTTCGTGGTTGAAGTGCTGTTGTTCCGAAACACTTTTATACCAATATTACCACTTACAGATGATCGTGTAATATCTAGCAGGAATGACATTTCACAAATTGATTTATGGCAAAGGTGGCATCCTATCACAGTATCACACTTGAATTCACTGAGTTTTCACAACAATCATTTCTTTTTTTTTTCCACAAATGTCTGTACAGACTGCATGGCTATAGATGCTCGATTTAAGACACAGTGGCAATGAATTAAACACCTGAATTCAATAATTAATAATTCACTTTTGTCCAATAGTGTATATTAAATATTCAATATATCATCTGTTTTTCCCCATTTCTTGGTTAACCAGCACAGAGATGGTTTATTTAAGATAGACACTGGTAAAAAGGGTTCTTACCCTGAATAGGTTTGGTGTGTTCCTGGATCTCACAGTGTGCCACACCACTCACCACATCCCACACAATGATCTTCCCTGCCGCATCTGCAGACGCCAGGCGCAGAGAGTAGGGTGAGCTGAGACTGTGGTGGTAGTTTTCTCTGGACCATTTTACCTAAAGCAGTAGAAACAGGAGACAACAGCAAAACTTTTAGAAAAGTTTTAGATTTTTCACTAGGCCCATAGACTTAAGTTACAGATGTGTCATACTGTAGCTGTTGTTTCTAAATAAAGTCATGTCAAAATTAATGGCCCCCTGGTAAATATGATGAAAACTGGCTGTAAAAAATAATTTGCATTGTTTATCCTTTTGATCTTCCATTAAAAAAATTGGCAAAATTCTAACCTTTCATTTAAAGCAAAAGAATTGAAAGTGGGGGTAAATCACACTACGAAATAAATGTTTTTCTCCAAAACACTCTGGCCATAATTATTGCCACCCTGTTATTAAAAACTTTTTGCTACCTCGATTTTGCCAAGATAACAGATCCGAGTCTTCTCCTATAATGCCTGATGAGTTTGGAGAACACCTGAACAGAGATCAGAGACCATTCCTCCATACAGACTCTCTCCAGATCCTGCAGATTCACAGATCCATGTTGGTGCTTCATCTCTTCAGTTCACTCCACTCATCAGGTCAGGGTCTGGGACGGTCATGGCAGAAGCTTCATTTTGTGCTCCGTAACTAATTTTTGTGTTGATTTTGATTTTTGTTTTTGGATCGTTGTCCTGATGGAAGATCCAACCACGGCCCATTATAAGATTTCTAGCAGAAGGAGTCAGGTTTTTATTTTTTATCTCTTTGTATTTGATAGAATCTATAATACCATGTATCTGAACAAGATGTCCAGGACCTCCAGCAAATAAATAGGCCTACAACATCCAGCAGTTTATTTAACCGTAGGCATGGGGTACTCTTCATCCCTGTTTGTTTTTAGTTTCATCTGACCATAGAATCCGGTCCCTTTTGAAGATCCAGTCGTGTCTGACACCTGAATATACTGGAGTTTGTTTTTGGATGAGCGAGGAGCATTTTTCTTGAAACCCTCTCAAACAACATGTGGGGATGTAGGGGTTGTTTGACTTTTTTTTTAGGTTTTCTGACCCCAAGACTCAACTAATCTCTGCAATTCTCCACCTGTGATCCTTGAAGAGTCTTTGGGCACTCAAACTTTCATCCTCACCATCCATAAAGGCAAAATAGACACACGTCCTCTTCCTGGCAGAATCATAACATCTTTAGTTGATTATAACTTCTTAATTATTGCCCTAATTGTCAAAATGGGAATTTTCAATTCTTTTGCTATTTTCTTACATCCACTTTCTATTTTGTGAAGCTCAACAATCTTTTGATGCACATCAGAGCCATGTTCTTTGGTTTTATTCATTGTGATGGATGATTCAGGGAATTTGACCTTTATGCTTCCTCATATTTAAACTCCTTGAAACAAGAAGACATAGCTGGACAATTTCATGTTCCTAGTCACCCTGATGTGCTTAAAAAATTAAATATTAATGGGAAAGTACTTCAGAGATATTTTTCTCATAAAAAATTCTAGGGGTGCCAATAATTATGACCAGAGTGTTTTGGAGAAAGACATTTATTTCATAGTTAGATTTACCCCCACTTTCAATTCTTTTGCTTCAATGAAAGGTTAGAATTTTGCCAATTTTTTGAATGGAAGATCAAAAGGATAAACAATGCAAAATTATTTTTTCAGCCAGTTTTCATCATATTTACCAGGGGTGCCATTAATTTTGACCATGACTGTATGTAGGCGAATATTTTTTTTTATAACAAATGCTAGTTTCTAGTCTTTACAGACTGCAAGCCAAACAGTTGATATACCCCAGTGACTTCCAATGTAATTTGTTTTCCCATACTATGGAAGTCAATGGGATCCATTAACTATTTGGTTATCCATATTCTTCAAAATATCTTATTTGTGTTCATCAGAAGAAAGAAAATTCATACCAATTTAGAACTGGAACTAGAACACTTGAGGATGAGTGAATGATGACAATATTTTCATTTTTGGGTGAACTATCCCTTTAACGTTAACCAAACGGTCTTCATAACTGCCTGTTTTTGCCTAAAACGTTTCATGGCTGGTCATTTTCTTAAATCACCACCAGCCATTGGTAGGTGTAGCAAAAAGTTAGGTGTAGGCCCTGTATACACTTATTTAATTAATTCACTCAATAGCACTGTTATATTATGATTTTAAATGGTTTAAATCTATCCTGTAGCCTTATAAAATGTTGAATAATGTGGTTAATAGATTCTCACCCTTGGAATCTGGCACTTCCAGTATTTTGCCATTATTATGCTCTCTTATCCACTTTTTTAATGCCAGAGTGGGCACAGAGGTGTAATTTTGAGTTATTTTTAGCTTTACAGAGACAGCTCTATATTGCAAACTGTTATTTCTTATATATTATCTTCATGTATTGTAGTAATCATAAACACACAGATTTGCAGCACAAATACTTTTACTGTTTACTGCACTTCATCTAGACACTTTCCAAAGCGCCAAATGAATCAGAAGTTTGGCGCACTCATAGAAAATATTTTACTTCCATGTTGCAAAGTAAAGTGGATAGGCCTGCATTTGTGCAGCTATAGTGATGGTCACATGGTATAAACTATGAAAGCACACAGCGGGGATGGAAAACAAAGTCAGAGAGCAGGGCTCCCTCCTGCTGGCAAATGCAGGCTTCTTTGAAGGCTATAACTCATGAGTCAAGCAGCCCGCAGTCACACAGACCAGCTTATATAAACTACAGCTACTCAGTCAGCACTGCAACACAGCACTGTAAAACACACAGTAAAGCTACCACCCTCTGCTGTCTGCAATGACCAGAAATATTTCAGGAAGTGCAATACTGACAACAATCAAATGTTTTTTCTTTCTGTTTATGATGAATAATGACTAAATTCATTTGTTTAATGCTTTTTTGCACAATCGAGTCAACTGTGCCATGCAATACCGAAATTCAGTTCTCTTTCAAGACATATTGCACTTGAATGAGTCGAAAACACACAATTACGCCAAAATGGCAATCGTGTGGAGCATTCACGAAAACACAGTGGGTTATGTCTTGAAAGTCGCCATGGAACAGAAGCTGCAATGTTCTTTTCTTCCTTATTTTGACTATTTCTTCCCTATATATCCGAGTGAAATGGCCAGAAATGATTGTGGATGTTTGTGTTTTTGGTGGATCTCATGTGAGAGACAGGATGAGTGTTGATGCAAGAGGGAGAGGAAGTTATTTTGATTCAAGATTACATGACTCACATGAGTTTAAAAAGTAATGATGTGCACGGATAAATCATTTATAATAAATACTGCAATTTTCCACAATAATAAGAATTGTCAATTTTGACATAAGGCTATAGATGAGGCTTCGCAATCTCCGTCGAGGTCAGGCGTGAGTAAAAACATAAACGCACTGTAGAGCTGCTTTATAGCAGACATTTAAGTTGTAATTCTAGAAAGCGATACTGAGACTGGTTGTTCATGTTGAATACCATGAAACTGCTTGCTTTCATGAAATCCATTTTTTATAAATAAAATGTGACTGGAGTGTAGGGCTGTCAACTTTAGTCGTTTAGTCGACTAATCAGTCGATGCCGTCTTGGTCGACTGAAATTCTTATTGGTCGACCAGTCGCATTTTTTTTTTTTTTGCCAATAGAAATACATTTTCAATGATTTACTCCCTGATATTTATTCCTTTATAAAGCAGTTATTTATTACTGTATTCTAAATATAATTAGCCTATGTTTTATCCCCAACTTTAAATGCTTTTAGGCTATTTCTTGTAACTGCGCCACAGTTTAGCGCACACACATAACACACGCTGGAACCGCACCTACTGGCTGCGCTGCTGCTCGCCCTCAGTAAAGGATGTACTGGTAGGTGGTTTTGCTGTATTCATTCAGTTCACGCTACTTTAGTCGACAGAATGTCCAAGAAATCTAAATCTTTTGTCTGGCTACATGTTTGTGGAGGTAGGCGACGGTGGCGACCGCGTTGCTCCATTATGAGCGCGCACATCGCGTGCCTATTTGAAATCAAACTTGAGCAGCGCAAAAGACGTGAGCAGCTCTTTTAACGGCTTTATCATACTGACTCAATAGATTGTTTTCTTAATAGGTTTTTATCTGTACACTTGACTCATTTGAAAGTAGCCTAAATAATGTAACAAAACGAAATTAAACTTATATGCTATCTTACAACACAGCCTAGATTTCAGTTTTTTAGGCTATTTTGTCTGTTGTTTTAAAACGCCTAACAGATCGGCTGGACAAAAGTTAACCCATAGCTTTGTAAATAAAGAAGAATACAGCCTGTAACGAGAGCTTTTGTTAGGATTTTTCATTATGTGGCAGATGGCAGTTATATTATTTTGTAGCGTGTGGTGTGATCAGGTGCGCGATTGTGACGGTCACTATAGACCAAGGACAGAGCTCCTCACTTGCAGTTAAACAAATCACTTAATTTTCAAAGAATTGTATTATTATTATAGTTTTATTTATTTTCGATGTTTTTTCGTTGTTGTTTTATAAATGCTCTATGACAATTGTTTAAAACATGTTCAATCAAAACATCCGTTTTTTTTTTTTTAGTCGACTAATCGTCGCGCAGGACAAGACCTTGGTCGACTAAGGATTTCTTTGGTTGATTACAGCCCTACTGGAGTGCTGAATTGCAGAGCTCGTGCAATCATATCCCTATTGCTATGATCAGATGCTTTATGGCAGGGCAGATTCATTTTTTTCCCAGGTTCACTTTATTAGCAGAAATCACAGTTGGTAGAATTCTCCTCATATCAATCGGTGAAGGGTAGAAGCACAATCCTATCTAGGCGTCCCTCAAATCACTCTACAAATTCAGTTGACGACTCTTCTCTAAGGATTTGGAGGGAATTTAAATAAATCTCTGCTTCTTCTCTCTATGGTCTTGTTTGCAATAGCAATCTGTTTGTGCCCTCACAGTGGAAAAATGACTTTTATGTTTTTCTGCTTTATTGATTAGAGTTTTTGCATCTTTTTCTGACCTTGAAAAAAAAAAGTTGAATATACCAAGGTCTAATGAACCAAGTGCATAACTTAGTTCATTCTCTATGTCCTTCCTTTCCAGATTTGTCTGAATCTTCTCTGTATGAACATGGCTCTGTATTTTATAGATCTTTCTTCTGTTTTGCTATCTACCTCTCGATGGGAGATAGAACTTGGACGTAGCTTTGAATGGTGGTGTCAGGGTTAATTCTTCGTCATACTGGGCCAGAATAAGTCTAGATTTAATTTAAGGTTTTCCATACAACTCATTTTACAAATGTCAAACTAAGAAAGTTATTTCCGGGTACAGATGTCACTTGCAGTATGGGTTCTCTCTGGCTCCTGTCAATCACTCACATGTTTTGTTTTTTTCTTGTCAAGAGATTGAGGATTTTTGGTCCTCTTTTTCTTTATACCTTTTGTAACATTCTTAAAGGGATACTTCACCTCTGGAAAGATGAATGTATATTTAAAATGGGTCATTTATGTAGAAGAAATGTGAAATTATTTTTGAATTTGGAGCTTTCTAGACTGAGAAAAGCCAGAAAATGTATTTTTGGCTTATGTGGATGAAAGACAACAACTCCCAGAATGCACTTGCTTCGCTGCCCTTGGAGACTACGCCTACCAGTAACAGAGCGCCAGTAGTTAAACAACAAGTTTAGGCTACTAGTGAGTCTCCGTGATGAGTCTGCCCGGAAATGTTTTTCGAGATCACCCAAAATATCCGCGATTCGGCTTTTGCATTCTACAGTCGTTCCAGACACTGGCCCTCATTTATCATTCTTGCGTAGAAACTGGCATTTATGTTGGCATAAGATTATGCTTACACTCCTCTCACCGCCTGATTTATGAAGCTGTGCATACCTTTGAAAACCAGGTGTACGCTATGCCTGCCCAACACGATTCCTGGCAGCA
Organism: Hybognathus amarus; assembly: GCA_030378365.1. Lineage (NCBI taxonomy): Eukaryota > Metazoa > Chordata > Actinopteri > Cypriniformes > Leuciscidae > Hybognathus > Hybognathus amarus. The sequence goes on along the minus strand of JAQIUQ010000770.1, from coordinate 8,072 downwards.
TGTCAATAATATCCATGGATCACGATGATCTTTAGTAAGTTGTAAGGAACACTATATTGAGTCCAACGTTTAATTTAAATTGATAAAATTGTTTGTTTTAGTCACATTTTCACAGTTTCCCCTATTAAATCCAGTCACGCAGCAGATCTCGGTCAGGCTGAGAGGGGGTTGTTCCGGCGGGAAAGTCACGTGAATGCATTCCCTCTATTGCATTAATGGGAAATTAAACAGGTGTTCCTAATAATCCTTTAGGTGAGTGTATAATAACATAACAAAAATGACTCTAGGGTGTTATATGTCGTTATAGTGAAATATAATTTCTCATATCGTGAATGATTTCTGGTCATTACCTCCACACCTAATTCCCTCCTTTTCCCAGTTCTGGAACCATGGAAACCCTGTTTCTTTCGAGAGAGTAGGGAAACCAACTTGATTATGTACCTTGCAATGCTTTAGACAGTCAAAGGTCTAGACAGCATTTTGCAGTGATTCTTGTTACCATGGTTAACAACTTATCTGACAGTGATTCCTCGGGATTTCAACAAATTAACCAAGAAAAGCCCACATGCCACTATTCAGCCTTCTGTTTAGGTCAAACTGAACAATGTGTGACTGTGTGACAAATGGAAAAACAAATAATGAAACCCACCTTGACCACATTGGCTTTGTGTCTCTCCAGGACCTGAATGGTTTGAGCTGTGTTTGGGTCAATAATGAGGATGCTGGAGTGACAGCCTTGAGCGATCAGACCCTGCCATCCCCTGAGCAAAAAGAGAAGGAAGGTGAAAACAGTACCAGGGTGAATCTAACAATGTGGAAAGTAAATGCATAAATTTACAAAACAACTGATGTAATAAAAGCCTATTTCATAGCCTGGGTTTCCCCTTCAGTTTGCAAAGCCGTGATTTTATTCAAGCTGCTAGGCAGTCTGGATACCATGGACCAGATTTTGCGCCTCAGCGAGGGGACCAATCACAGAACGGGGAGGGAAAACCAAGACGATGACAACGTCTACCCGACACACCTGAAGCAGTTTGTTTATATCTAATGCCTCGTCTTCCACTGAGGGGTCACGTTGCAACATACAGTACAGTACAGTACGGGTACACTCATGATCAGGCTTGCGTTTCCACCGCCAACTGTACCCTTACTTGATAGGCGTGGTGTTTGCTGGAAAGAAGCGATCGACGTCATTTTCGCGTGAAGAAAGCGACATAGTAAACAACAATGGATGACAGACAGCACAGCAGATCTTGTTCTTGCTTCTCAGCATGTTTGTCACTAGAAACAAGCGCTGGCATTAGGCGTTTCTCAATACCAAGTAGCCATCGCAAAGTCCGAACTCAGGAGAATGATCCCTGCTAATGGAACAGCGCGTTCTTGAACGCGGCACTCAGCTCGCTCTGGCTCTGCGACTCCGGTTATCTCTGTATGCACATTTTAGGCAATAATAAAACGAAATATGTTATAAAACACCACTCTGCTTCTTTTCGATTTCATTTCAATACATTTTAAATAAAGCACACAAAGGTTCAGGCAACGCATAGCCTATTGATTATTCACTGCATGTATGTCGTTATATTTATAACAAAACTAAATATAAAACACAACCCTGCCTCTTTTCGTTTAAATGTAAAAATATTAAACATATTCCAGGCAATATGTAATGTATTGCATATCATATTGGTACAAATGTTGCAATAAACAACACATTATCTTGTAATAGAATTTAAAAAATGACAAAATTATCTCTTTTTGTTGCATTTCAGTTTTATCAATAATAGCCATTATAAAAGTATAAGTAAAAGGTACAAACAGATATACAGTAAAGCTTAAATAACATAAAGAAACAATTCAGTCAGTCAACTACAAATTCAGCGCTCAAAGATATGAAACTTCACGTAGCCTTCTGCCAAAACTATTGGCCAGGGAACAAATTATAGATTTACGAGACCAAAGATCACCTGTTAGGTTTATACAAGACGAAGTATATCTCATGTTTAATCACTACAGAGATCGTCCGAGTCAGCGGCAAACATCAGGAGCGACTAGCCGAGGTAAGGCTGTTCCAGGCGGGGACACGAGTGCGAGCGTCAGGTGATCGCTTGAAATGGATCTCAGTCAAATTATCATAAATCTATAAATAAACCACAGATTTGAGCTTTAAAAAACTGCTTTCTCGCCTGAAAAACTCTTAAAACTACATTTCGGGACACAATAACAGTAGAATAATATTTCAACTTTATGCTTCTAATGCCCTTGTAGCACGCGCGAGTGACGATACTCTGTCCACCAATCACCGTTCTGCAGTGAGTCTAGCTCCACCTTTCAGTACCCTTTCACTGTGCTAGGTACCCAACGAAAGGGTACCCAAAATAGTGGTACAGTACGGATCGCTTTTGGTTCCATTCACAACTTTTGACAGTGGAAACGCAAATAAAATGCGATGCCGAACCGAAGCCGTACCGTACCGCTCAGTGGAAATCGCAGGCATAAGGTATCCAACATGGCAGCAGACGCGATGCAGCCTTAGGTATGCGCCATTGTGTACACAAATCTCTGACCCATCATCTTCTTCCTCATCTAATTTCTGTCGCTCTACATACGTCATCTGGTATAATTAAAATGGTCGGCTGATGAGCTACGTACAGGTGCATTTGACAGACATTCTTCGCACCCAATAAACGGCTCTGGGCATTCGTAAACCACGCCTCAAATACGAGAAAATTACAGATTATAAATGGGAAGTTAGAAATCACTTGAAATAAAAAAAATGTAAAGGTCCTATAAATCATCCTCATTTTCTTTTAACAAAATTTTACTAGTAGTAGGTTGAAATATGACCCAGACAAGTAAGTGGTATGTTTCATGAGACTTAACCAATTTAAGATTATTTTAAGGTTACATAAAACAGAGAGTTTATGATCAAATGATGATTAAATTGTTGATCTAACCAAACCACAATCAAGAGAATATATATATATATATAAATATTTATATATTAAGCATGAATCAATGATAGGGCTACATGATATATCTGGTTAAACGTGGACATTACCGAATGTGTGCGATGTCAAGTATAGTGATCGTAATTGATCCATGATCGTGTTCGAACAATTCACAGATTAATTGTGAAGTTTAACCGTCATAGAGTGAAAGTTTTCATTTGCACGTGATTTAAGTCCTGTCAGTTGAAACAGTTTAAGTGCAACAGAGCCGCGACAGACAGCATACGGTACACCTAATTTTGTTCTCTTTTGTGTGTGTGTGTGATTTAATGAACACACATTAAGCAAAATGATGTCAAAGTCTCAGCTTGTATCCTTGTAAACACTCACTTATGGCTTACGAATGTGTATCATTATGATTTAGCTCTTAAAGTGACAGCAGCCTAAAATTCCTGTCATTAATGTTAGAAAAAAATTTGAGAAAATCACTTTTGTAGCTTTAACAAAGATGAAATATATTCAATTTATACAGTGAAGACTATGCAGTGTTATTTATATGTTTGTTAAATTTGTATATTTTTTCTATTGTATTTATCTATGCTTTTGCACTCCCGTACAAACCTCCCCCCAGTAATCGTAGAATGATTAATTAATACTATACAGGATATCGCAGTAAAAAATAATCTGTTTTTCCAATATTGTGTGGTCCTTATGAACAATATTCAATAGTCAGACTCTCAAATTCGCCTAGTCTATCCCCGCGGCACAGACATCATGAAGGAAAGTATCTTTTGCCAGGACTCAAAGCCTGTTGAAGTACACAAGACAAACAAAATAATAACCTAAAGCCAGATCTGAAGAAATAAGGTTTCAAGGTTTCAGAGCTCTTCAAGGCAGCAATGTATTCCACACTGAACTAAACTGACAGACATCCAGCACACCATTAATCAACACAAAAGTAATGGACAATGAAAGACACAGTGTTGTAGGATACAGTTAATAATGGGTAACACTTTACTTGAAGGGGTGTGCATAAGCCTGACATGACACCATCATAATCATGACAGGACACATTATGAATATGAAGGAGGATTTATGCATGTTTATGACAACTGTCGTTAAGTCTCAGTCGCTTAATTGTGAAATTTTAATGCAAATATGACATTGTTTGAGATGTCTTCTTGTTATGACAACTTAACAAACCAATACATCATAACCTGTCAGAGTCTTTGTCATGACAACTTGACATTACTAAGACAACACAACTCGTCATAAACATGACATAGCAGATAGGCCTAATTATCACATGATCCTTTACAGAAATGACTATAATCTCATTTCTTATTATTATCAATGGTGAAAACTGTTTTAGCTGTTATATTGTTTATTGTAAAATGTATAAATAAGATGGAAAATAAAGATATATATATATATATATATATATATATATATATATATATATATATATATATATATATATATATATATATATATATACACTCACCGGCCACTTTATTAGGGTACCCCATGCTAGTAACGGGTTGGACCCCCTTTTGCCTTCAGAACTGCCTCAATTCTTTGTGGCATAGATTCAACAAGGTGCTGGAAGCATTCCTCAGGGAGTTTGGTCCATATTGACATGATGGCATCACACAGTTGCTGCAGATTTGTCGGCTGCACATCCATGATGCGATCTCCCGTTCCACCACATCCCAAAGATGCTCTATTGGATTGAGATCTGGTGACTGTGGAGGCCATTTGAGTACAGCAAACTCATTGTCATGTTCAAGAAACCAGTCTGAGATGATTCCAGCTTTATGACATGGCGCATTATCCTGCTGAAAGTAGCCATCAGAAGTTGGGTACATTGTGGTCATAAAGGGATGGACATGGTCAGCAACAATACTCAGGTAGGCTGTGGCGTTGCAACAATGCTCAATTGGTACCAAGGGGCCCAAAGAGTGCCAAGAAAATATTCCCCACACCATGACACCACCACCACCAGCCTGAACCGTTGATACAAGGCAGGATGGATCCATGCTTTCATGTTGTAGACGCCAAATTCTGACCCTACCATCCGAATGTCGCAGCAGAAATCGAGACTCATCAGACCAGGCAACGTTTTTCCAATCTTCTATTGTCCAATTTCGATGAGCTTGTGCAAATTGTAGCCTCAGTTTCCTGTTCTTAGCTGAAAGGAGTGGCACCCGGTGTGGTCTTCTGCTGCTGTAGCCCATCTGCCTCAAAGTTCGACGTACTGTGCGTTCAGAGATGCTCTTCTGCCCACCTTGGTTGTAACGGGTGGTTATTTGAGTCACTGTTGCCCTTCTATCAGCTCGAACCAGTCTGGCCATTCTCCTCTGACCTCTGGCATCAACAAGGCATTTCCGCCCACAGAACTGCCGCTCACTGGATGTTTTTTCTTTTCGGACCATTCTCTGTAAACCCTAGAGATGGTTGTGCGTGAAAATCCCAGTAGATTAGCAGTTTCTGAAATACTCAGACCAGCCCTTCTGGCACCAACAATCATGCCACGTTCAAAGTCACTCAAATCACCTTTCTTCCCCATACTGATGCTCGGTTTGAACTGCAGGAGATTGTCTTGACCATGTCTACATGCCTAAATGCACTGAGTTGCCGCCATGTGATTGGCTGCTTAGAAATTAAGTGTTAATGAGCAGTTGGACAGGTGTACCTAATAAAGTGGCCGGTGAGTGTATGTATATATATATATATATATTTAGAGCTGTCAGTTAAACGCGTTATTAACGGCGTTAACGCAAACCCATTTTAACGGCGTTAATTTTTTTATTGACGCGATTAACGGTCTTTTTGTCCTAGCAAACTTTGTAGTTTTTTCACATACTTTTGCAACAGGACGCGGCATGCGTCCTGATCCATTTCAGCGTCTCGCGCTCGTCATCCACTCAAAGCCGGCTCGCAAGCCCGAACGAGTGTGTGCGGCGTGCCTGTTGTTTTGTTTCCGGTCTAGCTAGATCCGCTTGCGCTTTGGTCGAAGAAGCAACGAAACGTCCTCGCGCGGCGCAAGCTATGAATGGGTTTCAGAGCGCAGCGCGAGAGACGTTTTGTGCCGCACACACTCGTTTCAGCTTGCGAGCCGGCCAAATAGTAACGTTATGTTTTGAGTGGATGACGAGGCGCGAGACGCCGAAATGGATGCCAATGAGATTCTGAATGTAAAGTTTACTTTTAAAAAGTTGCCAAATTGTCCCATTGACAAGACCAAAGCGATCTGTATGTTTTGTCATTATGAACTGAGCTATCATCATCGCAGCACGTCCAGCCTGAAACACCACTTGATGATGGCCAAGCAAGCAAACACACACACAAACACAGATGATGCGAATTCTCCACCCCCTCGTCAATATCAGGACCTCGTCAGTATTTCTTTCACCCTTTTATTGATGGACAGTGTTGCATTGTGTGAGAGATTATTTAGGCTATATATGTTAGAGTGAAATTGAACACTATTCCAATGTTATTTTCAATAATAATAATTAAAAAAAAACATTTGCACTAAACAAGCCAATCCACTTTCCATGTTGATAAGAGCATTAAAATGAGAAAAAAATGTAACAAAAAGAAATCAAAAGACATTAAGAATAGATAAAAATGTGCGATTAATCGCGAGTTAACTATGACATTAATGCGATTAATCGCGATTAAATATTTTAATCGTTTGACAGCACTTAATATATACATATATATAAAGATATCTACATATATATACATATATATATATAAAGACATCTATACATATATTAGGGCTGGGAACAGATAGGTAACGAAATTAATAATCCAAATATACACAGTATGTGTTTACATAATATATGCGTGCGTAATGTGTATAATCATTTTACATATATAAATACACACACATGCATGTAAACATTTACGAAATATATGCATGCATATACTTTATATATATTTATACAAATATTATATATTATACATACATATAAATATATAATATATTAATAACACATATATATATACGTATCTTATACATGCATATGTGTGTATTTATATATACAAAATAATTATACTACACACACATATATTATGCAAACACAAACTATATATATATATATATATATATATACACAGCGTACATACATACATACATACATACATACATACATACATACATATATACACACACACACACACTACCGGTCAAAAGTTTAGGGTCGAGTAAGATTTTTTATGTTTTTAAAAGAAGTCTCTTCTGCTCACCAAGGCTGCAATTTTTTGATAAAAAATACACAAAAACACAGTAATATTGTGAAATATTATGATAATTTAAAATGACTTTTTTATGTTAATATATATTGAAATGTAATTTATTCCTCTGAATAAAAGCTGAATTTTCAGCATCATTATATCCAGTCTTCAGTGTCACATGATCCTTCACAAATCACTCTAATATGATGATTTTATGCTCCAAAAACATGTATGATTATTATCCATGTTGAAAACAGTTTTTTACATTTTTATTTCAGGATTCTTTGATGAATAGAAAGTTCAAAAGAACAGCTTTTATCTGAAATGGAAAGCTTTTGTTACATTAAACACTACCCTTTTAAAAAGTTTGGGGTCAGTAAGAATTTGTATTTATTTTTGGGGGAAATAAATAAGAAATCAATACTTCTATTCATCAAGGATGAGTTACATTGATCAAAAGTTACAGTAAAGTACATTTATAATGTTAGAAAAGATTCTAATTAAATAAATGCTGTTCTTGAACTTTCTATTCATCAAAGAATCCTGAAATAAAAATGTAAAAAACTGTTTTCAACATGGATAATAATCATACATGTTTTTGGAGCATAAAATCATCATATTAGAGTGATTTGTGAAGGATCATGTGACACTGAAGACTGGAGTAATGATGCTGAAAATTCAGCTTTTCAGAGGAATAAATTACATTTTAATATATATTAACATAAAAAGTCATTTTAAATTGTCATAATATTTCACAATATTACTGTGTTTGTGTATTTTTTATATAAAAAATCTGCAGCCTTGGTGAGCAGAAGAGACTTCTTTTAAAAACATAAATATTACCGACCCTAAACTTTGACTGGTAGTAGCAATACGTAA
>JAQIUQ010000769.1:0-50568 GCA_030378365.1 Hybognathus amarus | reverse complement strand
GGACTTTGGGCCCTGGGGCTATAGCAACACCAAGGGCCCCCTATCATCTGATTGCCACGCCACAGTCTTTTACCACAATAAATATTTTTTATTGTTATTAAAGCTGCAGTTTGTAGCTTTTCCTCTTTGTTGCCATCTCTGTTTGAAAACTGTAATTGCAGTTATTTACGGAATTATCAACTTTACGTGGGTTGTACATCGGCATGAAAGAGTGCGGATGAATCCAATGTTTTGACGTGAGTGTGCGTTTGTTTATCACTGCGCTGGTGTGGATACGGGCATTCAGAATCACACATTATACTTTTTGGAAGTCTGACCAATATTCGAATTTTCAATGGAAAATTACGTCTGAACAAGTAACATGCACTTTTGTACTGATCAACTAAGGCGAAAAAAAGCATTGCAGTAAATCTTTTTTGTATAAACAAATAACAATCATAGTGCTATGAAATAAACAGTGCATGAATAGAATCCCTGTTATGCATAAACTTGTTATAATATAACATAATATAAACATCTTACGACAGGAAAATTTTGATATGGAATATCATGATAAAAATTACTCTACATAATTTCATGGTTCATTTTGGGAACATTTTATTGATAAAACATTTTTATCCCCTCCCCTTCCATAAGTGCATTTACTCCAGATATGAGCTCAAAAACTTAAAGGTCAAAATCAGCAAAAACATTACTCATTCTTCAGTCATACTTCCTCAATAAGTACTTAACCATGAATAATTTTAAAGGGATAGTTCAACAACAACATCACCCTCATGTTGTTCAAAGCCTGTATGAATTTATTTCTTCTGCTGAACACAAAAGAAGATATTTTAAAGAATGTTGGTAACCAGACAGTTGATGTCACTCATTGACTTCCATAAGAAAAATATATATTAAGTCAATGACTACCATAAACTGTCTGGTTACTAACACTATATAAAATATCTACTTTTGTGTTCAGCATAAGAAACACATTCTTTCAGTTTAAACAACATTAGGGTGACAGAATTTTTATTTCTGGATGAACTTCCTTTTATTTTATTTTCTGTCTTACAGTCTTTTTTTCTAGCTTTAGCAGAGCACAATGTCACATTCCAGGGACATCCGTGTTAGATGGTTCAGTCTTTCTTGTACCATTGTTGACCGCAATTGAGATTTAATGAAAGATAATTTTGAATTTGTAAAAAATATTAATACATTTACACTGCATTTACAATTACATAAATTATATGATTGTTATTTTATTTAATAATTAAATATAAAATGATATCTACTTCTTCATTGAAGGGTAGGCTACTTTATGAAACCAAAACTAACAGTAGGTGGCGGCAAGTGAAGCGAGTCATTCATTCAACCGATTTGTTCAAACGGCTGTTTGATTCATCGACGAAGCGAACGAGGAGTCATTTAAAAGGAAACCATTCGTTCAAAACGCGGATTCAGTAACGAATCTCCACTATCAGTTTCAGAGATTCTTTCTGCTGTGGTTTCATTTTGGGATTTTCATCGGCGAAGTGACAATAAACTAAAACGCAACTCTCAATGTTAACTTAATGGCCTTGGATATTAGACCTTGATGTTCCTTGAAATAAACAACAAAAAAAAACAGTAATTCGACCGGTGTTTTCCACCACGAGTGAGTGGTGGAGAAAAAAAACTGACATTCTGGATTCAGGCTGCAAATAAATCATCGACGACTAGCCCCTATAAACATTTGAAAATACCTTACGACTCCCACGAGAAACAATTACCATCCAAATAGTGCTTAACTCATTAACTTCAGCTTGCTTACCTTTTTCGACGTGCACGCGATCGGTGACGACGCAGGACCTCTTGCAGGAGCCACGAAGATAACCGGCTGCTGCCGCTGCACTCTTCCACGGACACGGATTGAAAGTGAACCAAAGTATTTAGTTTGTTTAGGAATTTTTGCGTCCCTTTTCTGGCGCAAATTGTAGAGTTATTTTGATTCGGCGGTGAATTATGTCAGTCAGTCACATTTTCCAATAACTTCTTGTTATTTTATTGTACACAAATCTGATTTGACAATCTCATTTTCTCCAGCCAATCACGGGCCCCTAATCCGCGGGCCCTGGGGCTTCAGCCCTCCTAGCCCTTATGTTAATCCGGGCCCTGCTGTGATAACAGTTATCCTGGTGGGCTAGACTCATTTAGACCAAAATACTCATTTGGTTTAAGCCAGGTTTCAGTAAGGCACAGAACATCAAAATTATTATCTGTGACCATTTCATTTACAATAACCGCCTTAGGTGTGAGCGATCTAATGTTTAGAAGACCTAGCTTTAAGAATTGTTTTTGTTCACTGATATTTAGATTTTCTGGTTTAATTACAATAAGATTTTTGCTAGATCCTGCACTAGATTTATTGTTTGGCTTCACTAAACGAGGAATAGACACAGTTTCTATATAACGCTCCACACTATGCATATTAGTTAAGTTAGGACAACAGAGGCTATGATTTGGACTTTGACTTACCAGTCATCTGGTGCGTAACGTCTCGGAGATGTTGTCCGACAGAACACCCGCTCCGATTCTGCTGGGGTGGAGTCCGTCTGCCCGGTACAGCCTGGGTCGCTCCCAAAACAGATGCCAATTATTTACAAAGAGCAGTTTCTGTTCATTACACATTAACATTAACCATTCATTAAATGCAAATAGTCTACTGAACCTTTCCTGTCCTTGTCTGTACGTGGGAAGCGGTCCGGACACGATGATCGTTGCTTTAGGCGCTGTGCTGCGTACCGTCTCGATCAGGCTCATGTAGTCCTTCTTAGAACCTCCGTCTGCCGCAGCCTGATGTCGTTCGCTCCCGCTTCCAGCACAACATCTCCGATGCGCTTGTCACCGCTCACGATCTCGGGAACCTGAGCGGCGATATCAAGAACACGAGAACCAGGAAAGCAGTGAGTGTGCACCTTACCTTTGCTACCCGAAGTAGCGCGGACATGACGGACCATGGATGTGCCGATGATCACGGCGTCGTCGCGTTCCGGCTCGCGAAGAGGGAGAAGCGGTTCCGAGTGGAGATCTCGAAGACCGAGAGGGGCGGAGAGGCAGCTATGGTCCTGGCTCGTGTCTTCCGCTGCGTGACCCATGCTCCATGGTGTTGTGATGGCGTCGGAGTAAATGAAATCCGAGTTGATCGCGTCCTCCTGGACAGAGGAGCATACGGAGTAGACGAAGAAGGACTCAGAGAGTTAACGTTACTAACCACTGATTTGTGAGCATCGGCGCGTGAAGCTTCAAGCGTTGAACGCCGATCCAACAGCTCGACTTGCTTCACCAGCAGACCACGGATCTGCTTCTCGACGTGTTCCAGCTCCTGCTTCACCGAGAAGAGCTCGAAGGTGTCCTCACCTGCACACAGAGGTAACGTTAGACACGGATCTGATGCGTTCGCCATTATAACAGATGAACAGTAAATCAGTAGTGATACTGCAATATAACTACTAATTTAGGACTGAAATGCCGGATATAACCCGTATCTTTTCAGTGAAACGGGTGTAAAATAAGACTGCGGCGAAGGGCCACGCGTGGAATGCTAGCGGGCTAAAGGCTAGTAGCCTAGATTCGGAAAATTGGATCTAAGTAGCGATATCAAAGCAATCCACTTGTTTTTTATAAGGAATAGTATCGAGGATAAGTTCACATGATCTAAAAATAGAAAGTGCTTGTTTATAAATTAGTGGTAAAGAAGAAAATCAAGGATTAGTGAAGGAATTCTCCGGAGCTACAAACGCAAGTACAGATCACTCGCGCATGCGCCCTCACACACACACACCAAAAACCCACACATTTTGTAAATATTCAAATTATCCTGTTGAAATGTTTTATTGGTTCAGTCTGATCAAACAACAATATTGTTAATGATAAATTAAAAGTTTTTTTTTTTCAAAACGCTATAAATCCATCTATTTTCTTAAAAAAATATGATTTGTCTTTAAAACAAAACAAAAAAAAAACAAGAGAACATGCAACATATAATCAGGAGCTCATACTATAAATCAATATAAATTACATTTAGTAACACAACCTGAAAAAAGTAAGGATAGTAATGTTTTGTAAAGTTATTTAGTAATAGCCTACATTCAGAGTCATTTTTAGTAAAGTGTCAAACCTGTAACAAATAGTACCAATTTCTACATATGCATGAAAAAACTAATTATTAAAAATGATCAATAATGATAATGATATTCAAAAGTAGGGATGGCACCCCTCCAGCACATGCACACACACATGCATATTTATAGGCTACAGAGAATGTGAGCAAAGCGGAGCGGCGTGACGCTTAAATATAAGTATATATATATATATATATATATATATATATATATATATATATATATATATAAACATAAAATAAACATAGGCTGACGTTTCACATTTATGTTTAATAATATTATGTTACTTGTTTTATTATTTCAGTCTATGTTGAGTAGGCTATATGAAAAGGCATCGATGATGAGTAAGATAGGATCAAAAGCTACCCAATATAACAGAAAATGTTTGGAGTGGGTCAAACATGATTTTGACCACTTATTAAGTTTTGTTTTGTAGAAAGCTTGTAAATTTCATTTCGGATAAATTGTATCTTCAGTATAAATAAATGTTTCATCAACAAATTGACTTGGATTAATACATTAGAAGTAAATATCAGACAATATAATCAGGACACAGACGCGCATGTGAACTGGAGCGCGTCGTCATATACGAAGCGAAACACCGCCGATACTTGCCTCACAGACCTGAGAACTACAGATAGCTTTAAATGTGTACTTTTAAACAAAACAATTAAACAACGAAAATAAATTGGCAACTCTCTGCGTATGTCAGCTAATTCGAAGTATGCGTTTAGGCCTACACGCGATGTTCACTGCGAAGATGGCGACATGCGGCACACTCTCAGGGGACGAGAGTCCGTGAGTGCGAATCCGTAGTACGCGATTACAAACCCGTGAGATACGGATTCCGAAAGCGTGGGCACGGTTTATGAATTTGTGGGTACAGATTGCAAAAACTGAGGGCACGGTTTACAAATCTGGAGAGCACGGATTAGGGACATTGTAGGTACGGCTTTCTGATCCGGTGGGCACGGATTGTTAAACCGAGAGAACAGCATCAGACTCCATCAGGGTGCAAGGTTTATAAACTGAGGGCACGGATTGCAAAACCGTCACCTCGGATTCTTATTTTTCAGTTTTTTTTTTCCACAGGTGACTTCCCAGGCTCCGTACTATGGATATACTACCACTGAAAAACATTCTCAGGCTTAGATGAGGGTGACAAAAAAGTGTATGAGTGCGGATTCGAACCCAGAGAAGCAGGAGAACCACGTTGTGTGTATTTTGATTTGTCATTTCACCGGATTGAATGAAACCTCCACAACAGATTGCAGCACGCGTCCGAGTGAAGACAACACATTTTCAGCGCTAGATCGCCTCTAATTTAACAAACAAATGAAATGAATGCTGTTAGCTAAGATTTCGAAAAGTGGTGGGGACAGATATCGACACCTGGCAGAAAGTGGTGGGGACATGTCCCACCCGTCCCCAGTACAGGGCTACAGTCTTAACCTTGAACTGTATCTGCGACCTCAGGCTACTTTAATGGGAGAGTGGCACAAATCTGGAACACTTAAGTAAATAAACAGTTAATAAACTCGCTAATAAATAGCTACCTATTTCTAAGCTTAGAGACGGTGGAACATGTAGAGGCTGTCGGCCAGCAACATGTAACGAGGTCAAATGCTCATTCGTGACTGGGAGGTCATGTGAGAGTTGAGAGATGATGCATTAGGCCCACACAGCTATCACTTGGTACTGCATAATGACATTAATGTCTTATGCGATTGTAAAGCCTTCTGATGTAGCCTCAATATGTTTACGACTGCAATGTTTTAAGGTTTCATTATTTTTTCAATTTAATTTCAGTATTGTGATTAATTAATTAATTTAACTACGTTTCACTTGAATTAATCTGCTACCAACTTTCAATCGCTCTGAAAGAGCCGCGGCGCAGCTGTAGATTACACAAAAAATGGACACTTTTCAAAGTGTGTGATAGTAGCGCCTCTTAGCAGCCAAAGGTAGCAAATACACCTCAACTTTTACGCGGCGGTGAAACCACACTCTGGTTATCTACCTACTGACATTCAGCCTATATTTAAGTTTGTCTCTGACATTCAACTGAATTTCCGAACTTGCAAAATGGGATCTGAGTGGGTCGGGTACGTCTCTTGAACCGTGACGTGAGAAGCGTGATGAAAAGTCATGCGGATGTTGGATGCTGTCAGTTTTTTATAATTATTTTTTAATTAATGCTATCAACAAAACACAAACAATAAAAGATAATAACTGTCACAGGGTAAGCCTGCAGACTGTGCATGGACTTCACACACACACATACACATGCACGTAACGCGCATACACCGTCGTCATGTATTACAGTCTGTTAGCCGACATATATTTATGTATGCATTGACCTGTTTAACATTTGATATCATTGTGTTGTAAACTTGTTGTATGATGTTCTGTGAGTAGTTGTATCTGAGTTATGACCACTAGTAACCGTAATACGAGTGCATATGATTATGCTAATAGATGTGTCTTTTCTCATACGGGAATAAATCACCACCACGAGTGTTTGATTAACATATTTTTTTGAATAAAGTGGAAGAGATTTAGATTACGCTTACCATGTTTTGATGAGTCATTGGCCAAATCAGTTCGTTTGAACATCCGGTCTATTTATAGGTCTTGTGTCAGCGCCAACTAGTGACGTCACCGAAGAGTTTATTCTCAGTTTCTTGAGTTATGGATATGATTTATTACATATATGTTTATTTGTATTTATTATTTTTGTTATTGTTTTTGTTTTTCAAGGTTCTTCAAGGTGGTACAGTATGTTCCAGAGTAGGAGGAGTCAGGTCTATAAAATGACTCCAGAAAGTTAGTAGGAGAGTGCAGAGATAGGAGGTGAAGGAGAGGTCTAGACAGACAATGGACTGCTTGTGAGTTTGTAACTGGAGACTCTGGGAAAATACTACTTTTGTAGTGCTTTTGCACATACAGGTCAGTTCATGCTCTTTGACATAGATTGCTTGACCCTATGTTTGTGCAGTCATATATTTGGTTGCATCTAAGGCCCCATCCACACGAAGAGCGCTTTCGCTGGATCCATATAAATTTTTTATCTGATATTGGCGTTTTGTTCACACAGATCACGGGGTTTTGGGAAGAGTGAAACGGCTATTTTTTTAAAATGGATAAATCAAGGTGGATAAATCTGAAAAAGACACCCTTGCGTTTTCATGTGTACGGCCAATCCGTATATTTTGTGAAAGGATGCTGTCATCACCCCACGTGTCGACTTGTCAGACAACAACAAGTGCCGAACTGCTTGTATAATAATAATATAATATAATGTGGCAGAAACTTCTGAGCCTCTTGTATTCCTTTATTTATTATTTACTTGAATGTTTTTTTGTTTAGGCCTATACTTTCTTTCGTATGCTGCTTGTCTGTTGTCTGGTAAAGACATTTCGTATTTTATAGGGATGGGGATTTAAAGCAAAAATAATATTGACGATCGATGGGAATTATTTGATTATTTTGGCTATTCAAAAAACGCACCCCTAATGGTCCACTCCGACATTACATTTCTCTGTAGGTTAGCCGTAGGCTACATGTTATATCCATTAAAGAATGTATTCAGTTTAATATTTATGTTTAAATATGTTATTATTTTATTGAATCAATGTTGATTATGAAAAGTGAACCATGTGCATATGCGCAATAGGCTATATCGTATATCGATTTTTACAATACAATCACAGTCTAGCTTAAGCTTAAGGTTATTAAATTAGTTCATTTATACACTCACCTGAAGGATTAGTAAGAACACCACACTAATACTGCGTTTTGACCCCTTTCGCCTTCAGAACTGCCTTAATTCTATGTGGCATTGATTCAACAAGGTACTGAAATCATTCTTTAAAAATGTTGGCCCATCTTGCAGTTGATGGAGATATTTGTGGGATGCACATCCAGGGCAGGAAGCTCCCGTTCCACCACATCCCAAAGATGCTCTATTGGGTTGAGATCTGGTGACTGAGGGGGCCAAATTAGTACAGTGAACTCATTGTCATGTAGCCTAGAAATCTAGATGCACCATAGCAGCAAAACTAATTATTTTGCAGCAAAGTGTGGTCTAGCAACTCTCTACCATCTCAACATAAATTCAGACTCATCAGACCAGGCAACATTTTTCCAGTCTTCAGCTGTCCAAGTTTGGTGAGCTCTTGCAAATTGTAGCCTCTTTTTCCTATTTGTATTGGAGATGAGTGGGACCCCGTCTGGGTCTTCTGCTGTTGTAGCCCATTCGCCTCAAGGTTGTGCGTGTTGTGGCTTCACAAATGCTTTACTGCATACCTCGGTTGTAAAGAGTGGTTATTTCAGTCAAAGTTGCTCTTCTATCAGCTTGAATCAGTCAGCCCATTCTTCTCTGACCTCTAGCATCAACAAGGCATTTTCACCCACAGGATTGCGGCCAACTTGATGTTTTTCCCTTCTCACACCATTCTTTGTAAACCCTAGAAATGGATGTGCGTGAAAATCCCAGTAACTGAGCAGATTGTGAAATCCTCAGACCGGCTTGTCTGGCACCAACAGCCATGCCACATTCAAAATTGCCTAAATCACCTTTCTTCCCCATTCTGACATTCAGTTTGGAGTTCAGGAGATTGTCTTGACCAGGTCCACACCCTAAATGCTTTGAAGCAACTGCCATGTGATTGGTTGATTAGATAATTGCAATAATGAGAAATTGAACAGGTGTTCCTAATAATCCTTTTGGTGAATTTATATATACTCCACTCTGAAGTAAATCATGATATCATCGTCCAGCTCAGTTCAGTTCTCATATAATAGTGTCAATGCAGGCAGATAAAATAATATTGTTGAATATTAAATTAAATTTCCCTAAATAAGCAAACCAAAAGCCAATGGCAACAAAGCTGAAAAAAAGGTGAAAAGGTGACAGTGGTGAGGAACCAAAACTCTATCAGGTGACACCATGGAGAAAAAAAACCTTGGGAGAAACCAGGCTCAGTCGATGGCCAGTTCTCCTCTGGCCAATGAACGAACAGTGTATGATTATGATTTAGGCAGCATTATAGGTCAGAAGTCAGATTGGAGCATTTAGAATATTATCCATTTCCATATGGTTGAAGTTTGGAAGTCACGCCGGTTTGGAGACGAGTTTGTTGAGGATCAGTGCCAGATGGCTGTCGAATTGATGAGGCCTTCACAGGGGAGAGTCTAATATACCTTAATAATTTATGTAAAATAGACTCGTACATACAAGTCACAATGTGCAGCCAGTAAAAGCTTGACCCCACATACTGGCAAAACCAGAGTCAGTATTCTCACATAGTAAATAGGTTTGTTCCAATTTGTGCAGATGATGTTTGTAATTCATTCTTCACTGAACTTGAGTGCTATCTGTAGCCCTCACCCATTTACCCAGTTACCAGGACAACCACACTGGCCCTAGTAACCAAGCTGGTTTCCATGGGAACTATTTCAGACTAGTCTCTTCATGTGTCAGGAATTAGAAAACAGATGAAAATATTGCCCTTGTGCACAGGACAAGTGACTTCCACTCTTAAAGAAACCAAAGTGTTTTGTACAGTATTTTGACTAACAACATTTTTTTAAAAATATTTTTTTATTTTTTTATTATTAATTTTTTTATATTAACACATATTTAAGGTAGTGTCTGGTGATGGATGATATTTGCACTAAGGCTGTGCCTCTGCCAAAGCGCTTTCAGCCAGCTAAGAGCTGAGTTCATGTCTCAAGACAGAAGTACCGCCCAGGTTTCTGCTCCCACCAGCTCTGCCATGGTGGTTCCCATCTCCCGTGACTTCACCACAACCACCTAATTGTCAATGTTGTGGTCCTTCACCCATAATCCAGGCCCGCCGGTGCTCCATCATCCAGGCCCAGTTCCCCTTCACAGGCCTGGTTCTCCATCTCCCCCCTAGACCACCTCCACTCCACCACCTCCTGAACCTTTTGGTGTTTTGATGTTTTGTTTGGGTGTCTGGAGCCACCTATAGAGGAGGTTGGTTTTGTATGTTATTTTTTATGTAGTAATTTGGTTCCTGTGCTTTTGTCAGGTGATCCCCTTGCCCTAGTGTAATCTTGCAGGGTTTCCCATACATTCATTCATTTGTGGCAGCCTGCCACAATATCGACGCTGACCGCCACAGATTGATTTTCTTTTTTTTTAACTATTTAATATGAGTACAATTTTATTTTATTGTAGAGCTGCACACAGCTTGCTCCCTCCCTCCCACTCTCACAAACTGACAACGGAGACACAGATAGACCCTACTCTTGGAGAAGCGATCTAAATCAAAACATGAACATACGTTGGAGGACGGATTATTGCCGATGCTTATTCCCAGCGAAGATTCCAGAATCAATCCAGAGTTGAATGGTTAGTATAATGAATACTATAACTCTGAGAAGCTAGTATATGTTAAACGCTTTTAAACCATTACAGATTCATGCTTTTTTTTCTAATACTGATAAAAAATAAAATAATAAAAACATTGCGAAATGACAGTGTTTCCATTGAATGATGTTACGCAACTAAAATGTAATTTTTTCCTCTTGCGATAAGTCATTCTGAAATCATGGCTATGGATTTGGTAGGTTTATATATATATCAAGGCCAACGCACTAGACATTATTATTATTATTATTATTATTAATGAAAAGAGACATAGGCAAGCGTGCCATCCAAGCATTAATGGCAAGGAAAGTCCCTTATATTATGAACGGCACATGTGAGGTGTTTACTCATTTATTTCTGCTCCGAGGTCTTGATTGTGGAATTTCTCTGAGGTTTAGAAGCCAGTATTCCTGTATTTGGTCTTTTATGAATTTAATAAAGAACTCAAAAGAAGAAAAAAAAACTGTGCCATCCAGATAGAGTGCTTTTGATTGTGATAGGATGCGAAGTATAAACTTATACCATTCCGACACCCTATTGGTTTGAACAAGGTCCATTGCACGTGCAACATTGTTGAGTAAAAAAATAGACAAAATTGATGTGCACATCCCAAACACCCAAATTGGGCTCAGGTGCAGGACAACGGAATGAAGTAAACAAAAATAAAGAAATGTGAAGTCTGCACACTGAAAAGGTACTGGTCCAAAAATGTATTAAAAAAGCAACGTTTCGACAGAGCAACATTGTTGCCATTAGCTACAGTATATCAGCACTCTCAAGTGTCACAGTCACTAATTTTGGTGTTTATGTTTATAACATTAATATACCACAGACGCAGCACTCAAAATGTCTCTGGACACGCTGCTCTCGTTATGGAACCAGCAGGAATCAAGCGCGTCGCCCCTGGATTTGTGCAGTCAAGCCTGCCACTTATCAGCCAATCAATCAAAAAAAAAAAAAGAAAGAAAGGGCCTACACAATAGCCAATCAGAAAATATCACTGGGTAAACTTTAACACAACAACCAAAGAAAAGAAAAAAAGCATAAGAAAAAAAGCATATCCTGGAATTGTTCACGTGATTCTGTCACTCCTGCTGCCTGTGTTCAAAACTTGAGAGCCCTGCTATATAATTGAGCATCCATACCAGGAAGGTATCAATCAGGATTATGAGTTATTTTTATTTGTTAATCACTTACATTAATCATTCATTTTGACAGCACTAATGTTAAATGTATATAAACAACCATACAAGGGTTTTTGTTACTAAGCCTGTCCTGGGTACACCAATTTTCTTGTCCGTTGTCCTCACAGATTCGCAGCTAAGCTTATGTACATTTATATTCCAATAAAGGTTATTGATAACATGCCTCTGAAGTTTGACTTTTTGCACCATTACAATACATATAGGCCCCTTTGGCACGGCCTAAGCTTTTGACCTTTATGTGGTGAATCCAACCAATCGTGGAACAGTTGTGCAAAACTTGTGCAGCCGCCATAGACAGTAAAAGAAATGGACCAGGGATGCAAACACATGTATGGTCAAAAAGAGAGAGGTAATCATACATTGCCACCAACCTCTGCCATCAGCGGCCCACCCTTAGGCACATATAGTAAATATGTTTCAGCCTTTAAATCATTTTTCACACCAAAAAAAAAAAAAAAAGGTTTTATAAAAAGACAAACCTCACATATTTCAGCCTTTAAATCTTTTTTTTTTTCACAAAAAAAGGTGTTATAAAAAGAAAAACCTCACATATTTCAGCCTTTAAATCTTTTTTTTTTTCACAAAAAAGGTTTTATAAAAAGAAACACCTCCTATATTTCAGCCTTTAAATGATTTTTATAAGAATAATGAGTCAAAAAAAAATTATTACTTGACATTTACATTAATGCACATTAGCTTATCTTTTATTATTAATAGTAAAATTCAGTCTGATTTTCCCGTGGCGTCTGTCATTGCTAAGCATCCATGCACTGCACTCAACATAACACAACGCAAACGAAGTTTTAGTAGCTAATAGATTTTCACCACCGAAAAACGCTTGCTGTAGGTCTGCTACAAGATTTATTTATGGAGAAGAGAAAAACACCAGTAGCGTTTGGGCGCACCCCATCCTTTATGTTTACTGAGCTCTCAATGGTGGTTGGTTCTTGTCACATGACATGCGATGCACTTGCGGCATTCTGAAAAGTTGAGGTTTTCATCTCGCTGCGCCTGGAAAAATCGCTTCAATTGGCTTTATGCACAGCTGCACTACTTCCTGAACTTAAGCCAGCTCCTTTGTTTCCTGTCTGCCATTATTGGACAAATTGATTAGTTCAGGTGTGCCTGACCTCAGTAGTCACGGCAACAATAATCAGACACACCTGAATTAATCAAGCTTGGCCAATAATGGCAGACAGGAAACAAAGGAGCTGGCTTAAGTTCAGGAAGTAGTGTAGCTGTGCATGAAGCCAATTATGAGAGCGCTTGCCGCGCGCCTACATTTGAAATAGCTTGAGAGTGCAAAAGAAACAGCCATACGGCGTTTGTTTAGTCTCAAAACTCACGCACAGGTTACCAAGGGCAAAAACCAGTATATACACGCTGAATGCCATCCACTTGCGGGCGCATTTCTAAAGAGTGAGCGCGCGCACGATGGCATCCTCGCGTGCAGCCATTTGACGAGCTACCTCCAATCAGGCCACGAGTAGTGGAAGTAACATTAGTGGTTCACGCTTGCACGCATACTGCTTAAGCCCAGAACACACCAAGCAGGCACCAACGAACTAGCACTGTTTAAAGCCAACTGTGTTGTCGCCTCTCATCCGCTCTCGTCGAGGTAAAAAGCAGCACTTGAACACACCGAGAGAACTGCAGCCGACTATGAGCTAGAATGTGCGTTCTGCACCTGCGTTTAATGAGCCAACTGTCTATTTCTGCAGATATATTAGTCTATATTCGTCATTCAAAAAGGAAAACCGACGCTGCCGGTTGCAGATACACATAATGTAAACAAAGCAGCGCATGCTTACCTTTTTGAATATCAATCCTGCTGAACACTTTCTTTATTTCACTCCACTCATGTTAATATTGAAATATTCGCTAAGGAACACTCAGGTAAGAAGACGTAACATAAGAACAGCCTTCTATCTTTACCGTTTTGACTTCTTTGCTTGCTGTTTTGCGTTTATTCTCGTGCAATGACTCATTCACTGAGCTGAACAGCCAATCAGAGTTCTCTCTTTCCCCAACGGCCCGACGCCGATTCAACATGTCGAATCACAGAAACAAAGCCGACGAGGACTATTTTCAGCCAACGGCACGGAACCGTGCGTATTACACCGAGGAAACTTAGTTGGCCGTCACACAAAATCTGCCAGATGGCCAACCGTCGGCTTGGTCTGTTCCGGGCTTTAGAGGCCTGCATTTCAGCCCGAGCCCGACGGGCCCCGACTTATTTACACTCCTCGGGCAGGGCTTCAGGCCAATTTTAACGTCATAGTTCACACACGGGCCGGGCCTCAGGCCTGTTTTAGGCTTATCTTTTTTTAGCCTATTTTAGATATTAATTAAAATAAAATATGAGAAGATGACTATAGAAAAGCAAACATAGAAAGACGTTTTATTTTTATATTATATATCATACTGACATATATGACTGACAGTCTGCTCACGCACACGCGCACACAGGTTTCCTGGCAGCGCGATCTGCGCAACCGGCTCGTTCTGGGTTTAGTGTCCTGCCAGCACCAGAAGTAGTGAGCGTGACTTCAGCAAAGCTGGAAGAAGTACGACTGGATTAAAACTTTCCACAGTGGATGCTGTGCTTTTTGCACGATGCCCTGTAAGAGGTGGTTTTTAGCCATGTTAGGAGGTTGTCTTGTTTTTTGTTTGATTGGACTTTATGAGTGTAACCCCTCTCACCCGGGTCCAACTAAACCCACTCCGAGCGGGCCTCGAACCCGGGTCTCCGGCATGAGAGTCTGGCGCTCTAACAAGGAGGCTAAAGACTGCAGCCTCTAGCGTCTATCGCTAGAGCGCCTATTGAGATCGGAGAGTGAGGTTTACACGCACAGCAACTATTAGCTGGCCTCCGTTACACTCACCCCCTAAACCTCACTCTCATCCGGGTCACGGCACCAATGTAACCCCTCTCACCCGGGTCCAACTCAACCCGCTCCGAGCGGGCCTCGAACCCGAGTCTCCGGCATGAGAGTCTGGCGCTCTAACAAGGAGGCTAAAGCGTCTGTCGCTAGAGCACCTATTGAGATCGGGGAGTGAGGTTTACACGCACAGCAACTACTAGCTGGCCTCCGTTACATGAGTCTGTTGGAAACTATTGGAAATACGAATGGCCATGTTCTGTAGTGAAGACTTGATTTTTGAGGTAAGATAACCTGCATATTTGTTTTTAATGTAATTTATTTGATTTGTTTAGATTGCATTCTCTGTATTGTATTGTATTGTATTAAATTGTATTGTAAATGCATTTACGAGCGCTGTTGTGACTGAGCAGCAGAGCAGTTTGCCTCAGCTTTTCAAAAATGACAATAAACGTTTGAACAAACGTTTAAACTAACGTTAACTGTCTGTGTGATATTAAGTTGTTTTATATCTATGGATTTTATTGTAGCCAAGTAAAGTGTTGATTTGAGAGGCTATAAATGGATCAGATATGTTTAACTCGCTGTCAGGTGCTTGGTCGTCATAAAAAAATAAATAAAAGGAAACATTTGTCTTAATTAACTTTATAGAAAATGAAAATAAACTAAACGGTAACTACTTTGCCATTGAGGACAAAACATATCTGTTTAAATGAAGGGCATGCTGTGTAATGTATTTATTTATTTATTATTATTTTTATATTTGTTTAAATAAACGGGTTCGAACTCGGGCTGATCATTTTGATGAGCTGTCGAACACGGGCCGGGCTCAGGGCCTGGACGTCTCGGGGCCAGGGCCGGGCGAGAGGCCTAGATTTGAGGCCTGTGCAGGGCTCTAATACTGCTGTTTTTGCCAACAGTGTTCTGATTTGCTTATTTCCTATTTTCTTGTTTGGTGGAGGCAATCCAGAATTATTGTTGGTGAAATTACAATCAGACACCCCCCACCCCTACAAAAATCTCTTCGGATCTGCACGATTCAAACTGAGTCACCCAAACTGATGTGAAAAAAGCGGGAGGTGCCGAAAAGTGCTCTGTTTGCATCCCTGAATGGACACAGCGACCCCATTGATTTCAATGGAGAAGACTGAAGCCTGATTATTGCACTTCCTGCCTGATGTCTGAGCGACTGCGCAGGCTCAAACTGAGCGTGACGATAGTCTGACAGTTGTAAACTATCTAGTATCTGTGCCAAGACAAATGTGAATCAACTAATTCCTGAAAACCGTTGTTGAAATATTTTGTACCGTTGCTTTAATGGACTCTCTATATATGGGCTTCTCCCTTGACTTTATGCCTCCATGTCCCCTTGATTGCCTCATAGACAGTAAAAGATTGCCTACGAATTTCTCCTCCTGTCTATACGGTAATGTCTCTATTGTACAACAGAACGTTGCGTGGTTATGACGCAATTGTTTGCCTATTTTTTACGTAAGATACAAAGTAATGGAGCCTTTTATACATTGTTGTGTTTCTTTAGAAATAAATAATGGAAAAATTAAGTGTTTGGATGCCTCAGATGTAAATTTATTAGCTGTCGAAGTGACGCCAAATGAATGGGAGTCAATGGAATGCTAATAGCAGGTGAAGTTCTGCTACAATGGCGGCTCCCTCGAGGCTTCAACTTCCGCTGATGGATTACCCCCTTGGCAGCTTTAAAAAAGCTGCCAAGGGGGTAATCCACCTAGCTTTAAAAAATGCCCCCTTGGCATTTTTTAAAGCTAGGTCTTTTAAACATTAGATCGCTCACACCTAAAGCAGTTATTGTAAATGAAATGGTCACAGATAATAATTTTGATGTTCTGTGCCTTACTGAAACCTGGCTTAAACCAAATGAGTATTTTGGTCTAAATGAATCTAGTCCACCAGGATACTGTTATAAGCATGAGCCTCGTACTGGTCATCGGTCGCGCGGTGTTGCGACAATCTATAAAGATATTTTTAATGTTACTCAGAAAACAGGTCACAAGTTTAATTCTTTTGAAGTACTTGTGCTAAATGTTACGACTGTTAGATGTAAGAAAGAAATCCATATTATCTCTAGCCTTGGCTACTGTATATAGACCTCCAGGGCCATATGCTGAATTCCTAAAAGAGTTTGCAGACTTTCTCTCGGATCTATTGGTGAATGTCGATAAAGCAATAATTGTTGGAGATTTTAACATACACGTAGATAATACAAATGATGCTTTAGGGGCTGCGTTTACAGACTTATTAAACTCCTTTGGGGTCAAACAAAACGTCAGTGGTCCCACTCATCGTCTAAATCATACACTAGATTTAATTATATCATATGGAACCAGTCCAACTGATATAAATATTATACCGCAAAACGATGATGTCACTGATCATTACATGGTGACTTGCATAATACGTACTGCCGAAATATGTCATGTTGCGCCACGTTATAGAAAAGGCAGAACAATCCTTCCAACCACTATAGATAGATTCTCAAATAGCTTACCTGATCTATCTAAGCTGCTAAGTGAACCCAAACAAACTGATCAATTAGATGAAATGACTAGCAGTTTGAGCACCATTTTCACTAGTACATTAGATATTGTTGCACCAATTAGATTAAAAAAGGTTACAGAGAAAACTAAAGCACCCTGGTACAACAGTGATACGCATGCTATCAAGAGAGAAACTCGTATCTTAGAGCGTAAATGGAAACAAACTAATTTAGAGGTCTTTAGAATCGCGTGGAAAGACAGTATGTCACGTTATAAAAAGGCTCTAAAAACTGCCAGGGCTGAGCATCTTCGCAAACTAATAGAAAATAACCAAAATAATCCAAGGTTTTTATTTAACACCGTGGCTAGACTAACAAATAAACAGACATCGCCAGAGCAAAATATACCGTTACAGTTTAGTAGTAATGATTTTATGAATTACTTCAATGAGAAAATAGAAAGCATCCAAAACACAATTATAAATGTACAATCCTCTATGGTGTCTTATGATTCAGCCTCAATTATGGCCCCTCTAGAACAACTACACCGCTTTACAACGATAGGACAGGAAGAGCTAAATAAACTTATCATTGCTTCTAAACCAACAACATGTTTATTAGATCCAATACCCACTAAACTACTAAAAGAAGTGTTACCTGTAGTGGAAGAGCCTCTCCTCAATATTATTAACTCGTCTTTATCTTTAGGTCATGTTCCAAAAATATTCAAGCTGGCAGTAATAAAACCTCTCATTAAGAAACCGCAATTAGATCCAAATAACTTAGCAAATTACAGACCCATTTCAAATCTTCCATTTATGTCAAAAATACTAGAAAAAGTTGTGTCCGCTCAATTGTGCTCTTTTTTGCAAGAAAATGATATCTATGAAAAATTCCAGTCAGGATTCAGACCGCATCATAGTACAGAAACTGCGCTAGTTAAAATTACAAATGATTTACTTTTAGCTTCTGACCAAGGCTGTATCTCAATACTAGTCCTACTTGATCTTAGCGCTGCGTTCGACACTATAGATCATAAAATACTCTTGGATCGACTACAAAACTACACTGGTGTTCAGGGACAGGCATTAAGCTGGTTTAGATCGTACTTATCGGACCGTTCTCATTTTGTTTGTTTAAATGGGGAAAAATCAAAGATAACGCCAGTAGACTATGGAGTACCGCAAGGATCGGTTTTAGGCCCTCTGCTATTCTCAATATATATGCTGCCACTTGGTAATATTATAAGAAAACATGGAATTAACTTCCACTGTTATGCTGATGATACTCAATTATATATTTCATCACGACCAGACGAAAACACTAACTCATCTAAATTGACAGAGTGTCTCAAAGATATAAAATGCTGGATGACGCGTAATTTCCTGCTATTAAATTCAGATAAAACGGAGGTTTTACTTATTGGTCCAAAAAACTACTCACAAAACCTCTTACAATACAACTTTAATATAGATGGATGTCCTGTTACTTTATCCACTACAGTAAAAGACCTGGGTGTTATACTAGACCGCAACTTGTCTTTCGAAAATCATATTTCATATGTTACAAGAACAGCCTTTTTCCACCTTAGAAACATTGCTAAGCTACGTAACATGCTATCTGTTTCTGATGCAGAAAAGTTAGTTCATGCATTTATGACCTCGAGACTAGATTACTGTAATGCTTTATTAGCCGGTTGTCCTGCATCCTCAATAAACAAGCTACAGTTAGTCCAAAATGCAGCCGCTAGAGTTCTTACTAGGTCAAGAAAATACGATCATATAACACCGATTTTATCATCTCTACACTGGTTACCTATTAAGTTCCGCATCAACTACAAAATACTACTACTAACCTATAAAGCCCTAAATGGTTTAGCTCCAATGTACTTAACGGACCTTCTTTCGCCCTACAATCCACCGCGTTCTTTAAGATCACTAAATTCAAGGCTTCTGGTCATTCCTAGGATATCTAAGTCCACTAAAGGAGGGAGGGCGTTCTCGCATTTAGCTCCAAAACTCTGGAATAGCCTTCCCGAGACGGTTCGAGGCTCTGACTCGCTGACACAGTTTAAAACTAGACTAAAAACGCATCTCTTCAGTCAAGCATTCACATAATGCTTACCTTTTAGTCCTCTGTTATGCCATACAGAACCGTTTGCCGCTGAAACTGCTTAACGCACCAGTGGGGCTCGACAGCCTTTTAGACAAACGGTTCGAGCACGTTCGGCACGTATGGTTGGCTTGCGGAGAGTTTGTGAGATAGTGATTTTCTAACACCGACTCCTGTATAATGGAAATCATTCTGAACATCAGCTATGCTAATTATCTCCCATCTGCCTTTCTGCTGTTATCTCGGGACGTTTGTCCCGAGAAAAATGGCGCTCGTCAGGTCCAGTTTGTATCCAGCCTCTCACGGGGATCTCAGATGCCCCAACGCCTGTGAAGAGACGACTCAACGCTGGCGATATGTTATGGCTCCATATTATATATGAACAATATTTATATTTAATATTTATATATAAACAATATGAATGTAAGCCAGAGGAGAACTGGCCCCGACTGAGCCTGGGTTCTCCCAAGGTTTTTTCTCCATCCAATCTGATGGAGTTTTGGTTCCTTGCCACTGTCGCCTTGCTTTGCCTTGCTTTTGGCTTGCTTAGTCGGGTTTTTACCATTTAACAATATTACTTATCTGTGTTGTACTTCTGTCATGTTATCACTGTGAAGCTGCTTTGATACAATCTGTATTGTGAAAAGCGCTATATAAATAAATGTGACTTGACTTAACCTTAGCAATCAATCTTTTTTCTGAAAAAGGAAACAGAGAATTAAAATGACATGCGAAGGTAGGGGAAGCTTCAATTATTGTACAGATGAATGTGTCTTGTGCCGGTTCAGTGTGGCTTAGCTATTTTCTGAATGATATCATACCCACCGTCTTCATTAAGTGGCTGCCATTTAAATCAGTGGGTGCTAAAATGGATTGTCAACAGATGGTGAAAGGATATGACTGTTAACACAGTTGCTTAGTAACACAATCAGCCTCTGAAATGAGAGTCAATGGCTCCTTTGCATTTTTCAATGGAAGGTGAGAGTACAATTGGTTCCCATCATACACAAAAAGCTTGTGTGAACTGAAATCTCTAGCACTACTACATACAGTATGTAGTACAACTATCTGTAGTGACTTAATTGAGTGAAACACAACTTCAATTATTTTCTTTTTAGGTGACAGAAAAAAAAAAAAAACCTTGGAAGAACCCAGGCTCAAACGGAGGGACAGTTCTCTGGCCAACGAACAAACACAGTGTATGATTGTGATTCGGCAGCATTACAGGTCAGAAGTCAGACTGGATCAGAAAAAATAAACAATATTATCCAGCTCCATCTGGTTGAGCGTAATGTATTGCAATGTACAGAATATGTAAAGTATAAACATTAATGAAAATAATTGAATGAGAATAAAACAAAGCACCGTCTCTCTTCTGCGTGTGTGTGTGTGTGTGTGTGTGTGTGTGTGTGTGTGTGTGTGTGTGTGTGTGTGTGTGTGTGTGTGTGTGTGTGTGTGTGTGTGTGTGTGTGTGTGTGTGTGTGTGTGTGTGTGTGTGTGTGTGTGTGTGTGTGTGTGTGTGTATATATAGAGTATACATTCTGTACATTGCTTTCTGTAATATGCAAGTCGACCAGCAGATGGCGCCATAGACTAAGAACTTGAAATTATCCATTATATCTCTATAACGTAATACTATTACACTCTCTTTGATTTTTTTTTATTTTAAAATAACAATCTTTTATAATAATTTTTAACCAATGCCACATCATGTAAATAATAATCCTAAACCATTGTCATAATGCTTATGAGCACTTTTAAAACTATAAGAGTATGATATCTTATATAACATAAAACACTGAATCTTGCATTCTTTCTTTAATTTGAATGTACTTTTTAAAAAAGCATTATATTACATTACAGTATATTATATTATACATTCAAGCTTCAGATAATTAAATAAAAATGGTCCATACAAGCTATATTTATAACTGTGAAAAAAAATACAGATCATCTTTTACGTCTTTTTGAAGCTTGAAAGCTTCAGTACCTGTTATTTATGTCTGAATGCAGGTTTCACAGAAGATGATGGCGGCTGCTTAGGGTTCCACCGTGACCAGGGTGCACCCAAACTATGGTCCGACCATAGACCCTGACCGTTACCTGTAACCAGAGATTGTCTTATTAAAGGGAGAGGGAGCTGAGAGGGTCTGTATCTCTTATCATTGGAGAAAGTGTAATGGCTAACTTGGCTCATGTGAGGCACCTCATCCTATTGTGTAACGGCAGTAATGTCAGTGCACGTAGTGCATGTAAATATATATATATATATATATATATATATATATATATATATATATATATATATATATATATATTAGGGCTGGGCAAGTTAACGCGTTATTATCGCGTGTAACGCATTTATTAATTAATGGCGATAATTTTTTAACGCGCGTTAACGCAGTTTTTTATATATATTTTTTAAAGTCCGTTGCTCACTGGCTCTGAATAACAGGCCTACAGTCAAACCATGGATCACAGGAGGGGTGGGATGTTGGTCAGCCAGCAAACCACCCAAACAAGCAGTGGAGAGAGGCTTTGGCAGGTTCTCTCAGGTGAATAGAAAGGGAGACAGGCAGCGCTCTGCGAAACGAGTGAATGACAGGCGCGGATAGTAACCAACGGCTTCTGTGTGCTGATTGCAGCGGTAGCCTTTTAACTTAAATTAAAATGATATAACTTTACCTGATAGGCCTGTGTTTAGTTGTTTAGTTTAGCAGGGGTGCTCTGCCATGTGAATTCCCTTCTGTTGATGTCCTGAAAACTATTTAGATTCTGGAAACTCACAAAAAGCGAACCGAGGATCAGTCTCTCTTCCAATGATTTGTGTTGGCTGCGCGTCGTGTACAAAAAGTTGGACAATTCAACGTCGGCAACAGGCGGGGCGTGTGCGTGAGGCGAGCTTTACCGCAACAGTTTCACAGGAACGCACCCGCCTGTCGCTGCACCTTGTGCTCGACCACTTCACCTCACTCTAAATACTGACTTATATTTCTGCGTCAGACCTACGCCGGAGCCTCTTTGGTTTTCATTCATACTTCTGCGCCGTTGTCCGCGTTGCACGCGCAATTATGGAAGCATGTGAAACCCGGGGAGCGAATTCTAGCAATCACAGCGCTCTGAGGTACGCGTATCGACGCGTTGTTACATTTTTGGAGAGGTGCACGTCAGGGTACGCGCGCTGACACACAGCCTACGGCATAAATTCGATGCAGAATCATATTGGGCTCATGCCCGGATTAACATAGTTTTGTGCCCTGAGGGTGACCTACAGTCAAAGTGCCCCCACCAGCCGCACATGTGCGACCATAGACTATAAAAAGTGCGCGACAGTGCGACCAGTAAATTTGCCAACACGTGTAAATGCATGGTAAAGCGTGGAAGGAGCGTCAATGAATCCGTGACAAGAATAGCGTGTGTAGACGTCTGTGGGATGGAGACGAAACGAATATCACTCGTTAGTCGTTACCTAACAGCGAATGCAAACAAAATGAAAGTAGAACTAAACGCAATGGGCGGCAGTGTGTCACTGTGGAATGGACCAAGATCGGGGAGGGGTAGGGGGCACTTAGCAAAATGCAATTACATTTCTTTATTTTTTAAATGCATAAATAAATATGTATTACATATATATCTATTAACTATATAGTTAATGGTTTATAAAATATGACAAATATTTTGAAGGTCTTAGCTCATTGTTTTAATGATTTGGGTGCCCCCCATTGGCTGGTGCCCCTGGGCACTCGCCCAGTGTCACCTATGGATAATCCTGGCCCTGATTGGGCTTTACCTCTGTTTAAGGTAGCCTAATCTTTAGAGTAACGTGGGAAACCATGCCATGACCAAACCTAAGCTACTATCAGAGAAGTAACGTAGGTCGACTTATATCTGTAGTGGTCATGACCTCTGACTACATTGACTCTTTCTGCTGCTCCCTGATAAAAGATACCTGTTGAGAAAAAAGAAAAGAAAACTGGGCTCGTTTCAACTAGATAAAAGGTAATCCCCTGTGCCAAATAGCTTTGTTTTAATATTTGATTTGATTACATTAATGTTTAAGTTGAGATTTGGAATAAATATTTTATTGCTACTGTGTAAAAGAGAATTCTGCTGGTATAAAGCACCTTATTTGTTTAAAGTTTTTGCAAACCACATGTTATTGCACTTTTATGTGTATAGCAGTACATTTAAATCAAAAGTGTGCAATACATTACTTTAGAATTCATTTTTCAATGTTCCGCATAACAATGCACGATTAATCGCAAGAAATTCATGCGTATTAATCGTGATTAAAAAAATTTAATCGTTGCCCATATATATATATGTATACATGTATATTGTAGTGTTCTCTGTCAGCATAGGGTTTGCATCTGATAAATGCAGGGAGACAGTCATGCAGACAGAGAAGATTTCAGAACTAGAGACACACATATAAACTTTAATTGAGGTTAATTGTAAGAGTGTAAAGGCTTTAGATACTGCTTTGGATGCGACTATAGTACCTTAGTGAACTCTGTACATTGTTCGGTTTTGGCAACTGCAGTCACGGGACTCTCTAGTAATATGGCACATAGTCTTCAGCTCTAAACATGACAATCTGGGCTCAGGTCAGGAAGCAGACATACCATCTTGCTAGCTGTCTCATGTCACTGAGGTCAGATAAATCCCATCACATAGAGACTCTTCTACCTAGTCCTAATATCAGACACTATGTTGTTTCTCTTAACTAAGGAAAATAAAATAAAAAATAAAAAAAACCTCCCAAAACCATTTTACCCACAAATAAAAATCAAATATAATGCAGATGAACAAATTATAAAGCTTGGGTTGCTGAATATTTGATTCCTTTCTTCAAAAGCGCTTTTTGTTAATGTATGATCACAGACCATAACCTAGATGTGCTGTGTTTGACAGAAACTTGGATAAAAACAGACAATTACATTACTTCAAATGAGTCCATAAACACTGAACCGTTTAAAAGGAAAAGGTCGAGGTATTGCAGTAATCTATATCAATATCAGTATTACTCAGAAATAAGGGTGTCACGATTTAGATTCTTAAATTGAAATTAAGTCACAATCCTCGAACTTTGAATTTAAAAAATGGAATCGTTGATGCTGCCACGCCCCCATGTCACGTCTGGTCAGCTTGCCAAGCAAAAAAAACAAACAAAAAAAAAAGCATGTTGAAGTGCTACGAGTCAACCTTCTCTGAAGTTAGCTACAGCCCAGTCAAAAGATAGGCATGGCAACTGCAGATGCAGGAGACCTATCGACAGAACTTGAACCCCCTACTCTTTCATTAAAGTCTTCTGTGTTTTTTTTGACAATGTTCGCACTTCAAAAAAGCCAAAGTTTGCAAGCAGTTTGCGTGTACCATCATTCTTCCAGTGCCAGAACCAGTAACATGGCAGGGCATCTCCACAGGCACCACAAAAACAGATTGATCTGTTAAACCAACAACTGTTTGTTGGTTTTGTGACCTTGAATTTCATCTTCTGTGAAGAAGACTGCAGTTACAAAAGAAGAAAACTATGGCAGGTTATTTTGCTTAAGTTTACAATTGACTTAAGATATCATCTTAAATTGTATTATAAGCAATTTAGGTTGTCAATAAATGTTTCAAATTTGACAATGTAGTTGTAACACTGCAGTGCTGGCAGACGAAGGATGAGGAGTCAGGATACACGAAGATAATATTTATTCACAAAACCACAGGAAAGGAGGCACTCACAGGGTAACATTCAGACATTGACCGACAAAGAGTGACTGAAGGAGGGCGAACTGAAATACACAGGGGAATCAACCTAATGGGTGAAAACAGGTGAAGACGATGAATAGACACTAAACAGGAGACTGATGAGGGAGTGAGTTCAGGTGTGCGGTGAAGAGGATTATGGGAAATGTAGTGAAGGAGACTCAGACAGGACGGTGAAGACGGAGACGGTGACAGTAGTGTGGTACATTGCGAACAAAGGCCAGATATTATATTGAATAAAAGTCTGAAAATGTCATAGCAACCTGTGCTTTAAAAAATGTAAAAATTGAGAATCGAATCGAACCGAAACATTAAAATTGCAAACTTAAATCTAAATTCTAAAATTTAATCGTGACACCCCTGACTCAGAAATATAGTTTGAAATATATTTAACTTGAAAGTGATGGTGCTTTCTGTAACGTTATGCTGTGTAAGTAATAAATCCCATTCAACTTTTGTGCTGGCTACTTTGTACAGGCCACCAGGCCACAATTCAGAATTATCAAATAATTTGCTGATTTTCTATCAGAGATAGTACTGGCTGCCAATAAAGTCCTAGTTGTTGATGATTTTTATATCCATGTAGATAATGAAAAAAATGCATTGGGATTGGAAAATTTATCAGATTCAGTTACCGCCCCGAGTGTAAATCCTAACGTGATTGGTTGTTGCGAGAAGGTGCTACGATTGGTCAGCTCAGTGTGGCCATTATCTGATTGGCTTAAGGAAACGGTGGGTGGAGTCCACTTATTTGTGGATTTGTCTGCAAGTCAACACTAGGGGCTCTATCTTGCTCCCGGCTCAAATTACTTTATACTCTGACGCATTTATCATTCCTGGTTTTGCACCCTCGCAAAGCGCAAAAAAATTATATATACATATTGTAGTATCGTATATTGTCATGTCCTCTGTCAGCATAGGATTTGCAAGTGAAAAATGCAGGGAGACAGTCATGCTGACAGAGAAGATTTCAGAACTAGAGACACACATCCAAACTTTAATTGAGATTAATTGTAAGAGTGCAAGGGCTTTAGATCTGCTTTGGATGCTACCTTAGTGAATGGTTTCGGCTGCAGCAGGGCAACTGGGTGACACTGAGACACTGTAGTCACGGGACAAAACACAGCTCTTCCGTCACAATTACAACATTAAACCGGTTCTCCCCACTCAGTGAAACACCCACTGAGAATATCCTGCTGAATGTGCCCTGTTGGCGATTTTAACAATTGTGCCAATGACCAGAAAAAAACCTGGTCTAAAGTCAGTGGCGCGTTGCGCGTACATTCAGATGCTATTTTAAGCGTGCATGCTTGGCCATAATACAGAGTGTGAACAACGCGCATACACTGTAGATGATTCTCTCATCATGCAAAAGACAGTCAACACGCAGAGATCTGACCCCGTCCTCCAAGAAGGACAAGAAAGCTGGTACTTACCATCATTTGGCATCTACCATCCCAAAAACTCTGAACAGATTCGTATAGTGTTCGATTCAAGTGCTCAGTATGAAGGGGTTTCACTGAACAGTGTCCTGCTTAAAGGCCCAGATCAGAACAATGACCTGTTAGGCGTCCTCATCAGGTTTAGAAAAGAGAAAATTGCTATGACTGCCGATATTCAACACTGCTTTTACTGTTTTGTAGTCAAGGAGGAGCACAGAGACTACCTAAGATTTCCATGGTTCCGCTACAACAAATGGGGCAGTGA
Source organism: Hybognathus amarus (assembly GCA_030378365.1). NCBI lineage: Eukaryota > Metazoa > Chordata > Actinopteri > Cypriniformes > Leuciscidae > Hybognathus > Hybognathus amarus. The sequence goes on along the minus strand of JAQIUQ010000769.1, from coordinate 23,848 downwards.
CGTGGTAGACTACAGAATGTGTGTGCATGTGTTTGGCAACACACCTGTCTCCTCCTGTAGCAATCTACTGCCTCAGGAGAGTAGCGAAAGAAGCAGAATCTGAATTCGACTCTGATGTTAGAGCGTTCATCGAGAGAGACTTTTATGTTGACAATGCCCTGAAAGTCGTTTGCAACAGAGTCCGAGGCCATCAGCTTGGTGAGAGAGCACAGGAGATGCTCTCCCACAACAACCTCCGTTTGCACAAGATCACGTCGAACAGTGCAGCTGTTGTGGCCGAATTCCCCCTGAAGACCTTGCAAACAGCATTAAAGACCAGGGGCTCGTTCTTCGTACGTTGCTTAAAACATCCGAGATCAAATGAGACAAGATAATATCATCGTGCTAATCATGATCCGGCTAATTGGGTTCTTTGAACACACCTGTTGTTTATGATTAGTATAGCTGGATTGAGTTATCTGAGATAACTGCGCGTTCTCGCGTTGGTTTAAAAGGGAACATGTATCGATAGCAGAAACAGTGATCAGCAGCGCTGCTATTGGCTGTTCAGCATGGCCAAAGAACACGCCCAATTTTCTCTCCCAAGCAGAGCAAGCGCTTTTAATGGAAGGTTGTGCCGAATTTCAGTCTTTAATAAAAACGCCAGGAACACCTCAAAGTGTGCAAAAGACAGGAGAGAGTGCTGGCAAAAGTAGAAGACAAATTAAATGCGTTTGTGGTGGCCATGTTAGAAGTTTTAATAACTTTTTTTATTATTTTATTTTTATTTTTATAATTTCATAATCACATTGTTCATTGTAATGTCGAGTCACCACACTATAATAATGGACATGGTGAAAGTGAAGTACAAAAATATTCCACTCAATGGTAATTTTACTAGGCCTTAAAGATGCACTGTTAAATAAATGATTGTCTGTTTATAAAAGCAACCAGGAAAAAGGCTGAGAAAAAAAATAATGATGCTCCTGACCCTGGCAGAAGAGCTGACCATTGGGTTGAATGTGAATTGCCCTGTTGTGAAGGGCATCCCTGGGTTCAGCTCTTCCAGACCCACATCAGGGACCAGTAGCGGCAACACCTTCATTACTGGGAAATGAGATTTAAATTATCTTTGTACACTGTGAAATAATGTGTTGCATTAAATGAAGTAGGCCTATAATCCAAATTGGCTGGTTTAGTCATTTCAACTGTTAAATCTTGAGTAATGATAAATTGCTTTGTCTTATGAAAGTAAAATCTGATAAACTAATGTTAATATAAAAATATTTTGCCATGAGTTATTAATCAAATTGCACTGGAGAGTGAAGAAAACTTCTCAGATGACTGTCCTGTGGAGGAAGTACTTTAATTTAATTGATGGCTTTAATTGATTTCTACTTGTGCCTATGCCTATTATTTCTGACAGGAGTCCACATGTACAGAAAGGCCTACAGAAGAGTCTGCACACAGCAGTGAGGGGTGGGCAGTGTAGAGACAACTTTTACTTTTATTTGTTGCATGAGGCATGTGTGACACAAACGACACAGGGTGAAATACGTTCCCTATATGAGTCTTCAACAGAAAATAGAGTATTTTGAGAAAAAAACAAAAATCAGGGTGAGAAATAGAACTTGACAAAGAAACAAATGCACTAGAAATAGAGCTGCTTCAAAAAAAAAAACTTCAGAGTAAACTACAATATTTCATACAGAGTACTATTGATGACCTTGCATAATCTTGCATCTCTTTTAAAAAGATGACTGAATAACTGGCTTTTCTTTACAAAGAACTACTGAAATAAAACTCTAAGCAAATAGAGTTTTGCAAAATTGTCTTGTCTTTTATTTCAGGCTTAATTAAACTTTTTTTTCCTTTTTCTGATGTTGGCAGTGTGTAACATGTAAATAAATTGGCCGCTCCATGGCAGCTCTGGGTGGTCACGGAGAGGCATCTCTGGTAAAGTTATCTGACATTAAGGAGAAAGATTAATTTTGCTAGACGCTCCTGTCTCCCCTGATGGTCTGTTCGGCGATTCAGATCAATTCAGTCGTTGAGAGATTTCAGGAATCAAAAAAGCAAGCATGGCATAAAACCTCTGGGGCATAAGATGAGCGTGGCCGTACGTAGAGGCGGGGGAAACTCGCACCCTCCGAGGGTGCAAAACGGGTCAGTTTGGTTGCTTCCTGTTCGGCGCGCGTTTCGAGTCACCGAGCTGGCTGCTCAAGTAACACCAGAGACCAGCCTCGAGAGTATCTGGCAGCGTGGAAACTTCTGCCAAATGTCTCAGATTGGGTCCTGTGTACAATAGAAAATGGTTACAGAATTCAGTTCGGGTCATGCCCGCCCAGGTTGAACGGGGTAGTACACACAGTAGTAAACTCCGAGCAGGCTCTGGTGATGGAAGGTGAAGTACAGACACTTCTGCAAAAAGAGGCTATAGAGAGGGTTCCTCCCCACAGCAGAGAGTCAGGGTTTTACAGCCCGTACTTCATAGTTCCAAAGAAGGGTGGGGGGCTGCGGCCCATTCTAGATCTGTGCCAACTAAATCGGGCAGTCAAGAAGTTGAGATTCAAAATGCCCACGTTGAAACAGATTGTATGTCAAATCAGATCCGAGGACTGGTGTGTCACAATAGACCTAAAGGACGCATACTTTCACGTCTCCATCCTTCCGCAACACAGGAAGTTCCTCAGGTTCGCTTTCGGGGCGAAGCGTACCAGTACCGGGTCCTTCCATTTGGCCTAGCTCTGTCACCCCGCACATTCACAAAATGCGTGGATGCAGCTCTGGCTCCTTTAAGACTCCAGGGCATCCGCATGCTGAACTATATAGACGACTGGCTCATCCTGGCACAGTCAGAGCTTCAGGTGGCTCAGTATCGAGACGCTGTGCTAGCCCACATGAAAACATTGGGGTTAAGGCTAAATGTAAAGAAAAGTGTGTTGGTTCCACAGCAGAGCACTACTTTTCTGGGCGTAGTATGGGATACAAAGACCATGAGAGCTCGTTGGCGCCCAGCAGGATAAAATCGATCCTGGAAGCCGTGCGCAGGATAAGACTAGGCCAGTCACTCACTGTAGTACAGTTTCAGAGAACTTTGGGTTTGATGGCGGCAGCATCCAACGTGATTCCTTTTGGCCTGCTGTACATGAGACCCTTACAGTGGTGGCTCAGGACCAAGGGGTTCTCCCTGACGGGAAATCCTTTTCGCATGATCAAGGTCACGCGGTGGTGTCTACGTGCCTTGGCGATGTGGAAAGACCCTTGGTTCTTGTCCCAGGGTCCGGTGTTGGGAGCTCCTTGTCGTCGATTGACGCTGAACGACGGATGCGTCTCTCACCGGTTGGGGGCGACCATGAGTGGTCGCTCAGCTCGGGGTCTGTGGAGCGGCCACCATCTTTCCTGGCACATAAACCAGTTGGAGATGATGGCCGTGTTTCTGGCACTCAGACACTTTCTCCCAGGCCTCAGGGGCCACCATGTGTTGGTTCGCACAGACAACACATCGGTGGTCTCCTACATAAATCGCCAGGGGGGTGTACGATGTCGCAAACTCTGGAAGTTGGCGCATCAAGTTCTGGTCTGGGCCCAGGGAAAATTGTTGTCAGCTCGAGCAATGTATATCCCGGGTTGCATGAACAAGATGGCAGACTCTCTGTCGAGACAGGGAGTGGTGCCGGGGGAATGGAGACTTCACCCCGAGGTGGTGGAGCTCCTCTGGAGTCGCTTCGGGAAAGCCCAGGTGGATTTGTTTGCGTCTCAGGAGACAATGCACTGTCCCCTATATTACTCCCTAACGCATCCGGCCCCCCTGGGGTTGGATGCCTTGGTACAGACGTGGCCGAGGCTGCGTCTGTATGCCTTCCCCCTGGCGTTACTACCAGGAGTTCTGGAGAGAATTCGCCGGGACGGGGTTCGGCACTTACTTGATAGCCCCATTCTGGCCTGGCCGAGTGTGGCTCTCAGACATTGTGTCTCTCCTCGAGGGTCCTCCGTGGGAAATCCTGGTCAGGAGGGACCTTCTCTCCCAGGCGTCAGGATCAGTGTTTCACCCACGACCGGAGTTGTGGCAACTGTGGGCCTGGCCTCTGAGGGGGACCGGCTCATAGACTCGGGTCTCTCTACTGAGGTAGTGGAGACCATGTTACACTCTAGAGCTCCTTCCACGAGGAGGCTTTATGCCCTAAAATGGAGAGTTTTGGGGCCTGGTGTGCAGGTCAGTCTGTGAATCCAGTGAACTGCCCAGTTGGTTCAGTACTAGATTACCTTCAAGAGAAGTTTCTTCGGATTGTCTCCATCCACCTTGAAAGTGTACGTGTCAGCTATAGCCGTTTATCATGTCCCTATAGAGGGGGCGTCAGTGGGAAGACACCCGTGGGTAACTCGCTTCCTCCGTGGTACTCTGAGGCTGAGGCCTGTGGCACGCTCAAGGGTGCCGACTTGGGATTTAGTCATTGTATTGGAAGGTCTGGCCCTGGCCCCCTTTGAGCCCATTGAAGAGGTTTCAGATAAGTTTCTCACATTAAAAACTTTGTTTCTTCTTTCTATCTCTTCTATTAAAAGAATCAGGGATTTACAAGCACTGTCAGTTGCTCCCTCGTGCCTTGAGTTCACGCCTGGTATGGTGAAAGCGTTCCTGTTTCCAAAAGAAGGTTATGTGCCGAAGGTCCCCACAAATGTGGCGGGTCCCATAATGTTGCAGGCCTTTTCTCCGCCTCCATTCCTGAGCCAGGACCAATAGAAATTAAATTTGCTTTGCCCAGTTAGGGTGTTGGATGCATATGTTCACAGAGCTGCCCTGTGGCAAAAGTCTGATCAACTGTTTGTGTGTTTTGGGTCCCCAAGTAGGGGGAAGCCCGCATCCAAGCAGACTTTGAGTAAGTGGATAGTTGAGGCTATTTCATGTGTGTATGAGTCGGCCGGTCAAGTCAAGTTAAGTCACATTTATTTATATAGCGCATTTTACAATACAGATTGTGTCAAAGCAGCTTCACAGTGATAACATGAAAGTAGTACAACACAGATCAATAATACTGTTAAATATTAAATAATAAATAACCCCAACTAAGCAAGCCAAAAGCAAGGCAAAGCAAGGCAACAGTGGCAAGGAACCAAAACTCCATCAGATTGGATGGAGAAAAAAACCTTGGGAGAACCCAGGCTCAGTCAGGGGCCAGTTCTCCTCTGGCCCACATTCATATTGTTTATATATAAATATTAGATATAAATATATATAATACGGAGCCATAACATATCGCCAACGTTGAGTCGTCTCTTCCCAGGCATTGGTCTTCTCATCACAGGCGTTGGGGCATCTGAAATCCCCGTGAGAGGCTGGATACAAACTGGACCTGACAAACGCCATTTCTCGGGACAAACGCCCCGAGATAACAGCAGAAAGGCAGATGGGAAATAATTAGCATAGCTGATGTTCATAATGATTTCCATTATACAGGAGTCGGTGTTAGAAAAGGAAAGATGGCGGCTGCCTGCTGAGACTCGGCGCAACACTCTCCCAAAACGCTCAAATAGACCTTAGTGCGTGACAAGATTGTTATGTAAAGAAGGACAATTTCAGCTTAAACCTATATCTTGTCAATGCGAGAAACAAGACAGTCGCTTGCAGCCAAACAACACATGATGACTGAAGTAAATGAGTGCTGGGTGAAAACAATGCGGTCCTGACTCAGGCCATTGATGATTTAATGGCCAAATACTTTAAAGAGGCTGATGTGAAAGCCGAATCACGCATCAACAGGCTTGAGAAACGCATTGATAGTATGCATTCAACCTTATCCAAGCATACGGAGGAAATACGGATAATACGCTCAGATACAACTCAGCTAAAAGAGCGCGTAATTGAGGCTGAACAAACTGTCTCACAGTGTGTGGAAACAATGCACAAATATCAAGCAAAACTCATAGAAATGGTGGATCGCGCACGGAAGAGACAATCTGCTTATATTCAATCTAAAAGAAGGAGTTGAAGGTGCAAATGCTCTGGGTTATCTGCGAGAATACCTGCCCAAGTGGTTCCCTGTTTTCGCTGACACCTGTCCGGAACTGATGCGATGTCACCGGCTTGGACGTCTGCTCTGAGCCAGGCACAGAGGCACAGTAAGCCGCAGAGACCACAGCCACTCATCGTCAGATGTCTCCGGATACCTAGAGGGATCGTATTCTCAAAGAATCCAGGAAAATCTCTCCAGAAGTGGCTAATATTTTAACTTCAGTTTGCTGCGGACTACAGCGAGGCCACTTTAAAGCATCGTAAATCATGCTATAAGGTGATGCATGAAGCCCGTACAAAGGGGTTTCAGGCTTTCCTTTTTGTACCCTGCGACAGTAAAGTTTTCCAAGGGGATTGACAAGTATTTATTTCAAGATGCAAAGTAAGGCTGAGCTTTTCATTTCAACTATAGAGGACTAAAGGAACTCCAGCACAGTGACTTGGTGAGGCTGATATGAAGCATTTATTATTATTATTATTATTATTATTATTAGTTTGTAACAATGACTGTCATTTTGATCAACAATTTTGGGAGAGTGGAACTATTATGAGCGCTGATTTATTTTATGAATGGGAGGTGGGGAGGGGGAGGGGTGGAATGGGTGGGAAGGGAATGTTCAATCACCAATATTTTGCCTTATACCTGTCTTTTGAATACATCTGTGGATATATGGAGATTTTTAGTTGTTATGATTTAAAACTAGATGTATAACACTGACAAGAGTTGATATTAGAGAGCAAAGCATGTATGAGTTTGATAGGGATCTGGACCCTGATAGCCATGGGTTGAATGAAATATGTGACACCTCTAAATATGATACTGATTGTGAGTTTAATTTAAATGTTAATTCAAGGGACAGTTTGTCGCTTGTTCATTTCAACATCAGAAGTCTTTATGCAAATTTCAATAAAATGAAGTATTACATCACTACATTTACAAGACGCTTCAAAATAATATCACTCTCTGAAACATGGATTAACAATGAAAAGGGTGTAGACTTTGAAATAGAAGGATACAAGCTATACTACATCAACAGACCAGAAAAAAGAGGAGGAGGTGTGGCGTTGTATGTTGATAGTCATCTGAAATGCAAACTTGTCAAAAAATGTCTGATTGCTATTCGAGGGAATTTTTGAATGTGTAAATTAGACCACTGCTTGCCCGCCCATATTAATTAAAACTAAAATGACCAACTGGTTACCAACACACGACTATTGATCCACGACGTTGCCACAACGTCGCAGTTACTTACTGACGACGTTACAAAGTTACGTCGTGACAACGGATCTGGGAATTTCACTTTTCCGGTTGCCACAACGTAACTGGTTACGTCGCCACGACGAAAGTTTGGTCACCAGATTACGTTGTAGTTACGTAACAGTCACGTATTTGTGTTAGCTGGGTAGCTGTTGAAATCGACATGGGAAAAACAGGAATGTGATTGCTGCTTGCATTTATAGAGCTCAAGGATCCAAAATATATGTTTTTCAGGACAGATTTGAACAATTACTTGATAAGCAGAATAACCATAAAACATTTTTAATAAGTGGTGATTTCAATATTGATTTTCTCAATCAATCTAAATGTAAGCTTACTTCAGATTTATTAGATGCATTGTATACAAGATCTCTTTTTCCTTTAATCACACAGCCTAGCAGAATCACTAGCTCGTGTGCTACATTAATTGACAATATTGTCACAAATGATGTCCAAAAAATTGCACGTCCTGATTTTGCCAAGTGGGAACTGTCCTGAGACCAATATCTTTATGATGACCCTGGGACAACAACTGCCTCAGCCAATCAACGTTTATGATGTCATCACCGTGTGCCCCCTGTTCAGTCCGCCAAAAAAAAAAAAAAAACCCGCAACAAGCACACAAGTTACAAGGTAAGACCAACTTCTTACATTCTCCTATTAATTAACAGCAGTCTTGTACTACAACTAAGCATATTTGTTATTAGAATAAGGTTAGCATTTTTCCTCCATTGAAGAAATGTAACGCTAATTAACAGGACGTGCTTAACAGTATAAGCAGCAATTAAACAGCATTGCTGACATTCTGGCTCTTAAAATAAAAACTATAGAAGATTAACATAGCATGCCTTTAGATGTTTAACGTATATTTGTTATAGTGTGCCTAGCTGCAAAAAAAAGTTTTTTTTTTTTTTTTTTTTAACACCAAACAAGACGACTCGGGGAGAAACGCAAGGGCCCGAGGCTGTGAAGAGCAAGAATTTGGACAAGTTTTGCACGTCAAAAATATACGTCAGTTCTGTTGTGATCAGCAAGGGTTGGTTAATTTGGCTAATGTGTGTGCTGCTTATAATAGCTGTAATATGACACAATCCTTTGAATGAAAAAATCAATATCTTTTTTTACTCTTAGCTACCAACCTTTCTTTTAATGTTATTAATATTAAAACAGTTTTGGCAAAGATAAATTGTGATTGAGGTTTACCTGAGCTTATACTGCCTTACCTTATTCACAGCGATTCGAAATGCAATTTTAATTGTTATTATGGAAATTGATAATAAAATTCTTCCCACCCCATTCATGAAAATGAAAAAATGAAAAATTGTTTATATATATATAGGCTATATATTAAAATATTCGGTAACACTTTACAATACGTGTGCACTAATAAGCATTAATTCATGCTTAACTAATGCACAGATAATACTGAATTAATGTATAACTAATGATTATCTAAGCTATTCATTAATGATTACCACATTATGAACTAATTAAGAGTATGTAAGGTTAATGTATTAGTTCATACATGAATTGTTATTAATTAAATATGTAATTGTGGATTAATTCCATAATAACTCATTTTTTTAACTAATAGTGTTAATTAATATGTTAATTACCAGAATGAGCCAAAGCCTTGTATTTCAACTTCCAGATAATATGACAGGTACACTAATATGCATTAATGCATGGTTAATTAATTAATTGTTAATGCAAATTCATGTGCAAATTACTACAATTACTAAATGACTAGTTAATAATGATGTGCCTCAACAAGTAAAGTCATAACATAATGATACCTTTGCAAATCATTAGCTAATGATTAATTAAGGCAGACAACTGGAAGTTGAAGTGCATAGCTATGACTAATTGTGGTAATTAACACATTAATTTACACTATTAGTTAATAAAATAAGTTATTAAGGAATTAATACACAATGACACAGCGAATTAATAGCAATTCATGTATTACTTAATGTATTAATCATATAGACTCTTTATTAGTTGCTGATGCAGTAATCATTAATTAATGGTTTAGTTCTTCATTAGTTATACATTAACTCGTGATTATCTGTGCATTAGTTAAGCATGAATTAATGCATATTAGTGCACATGTATTGTAAAGTGTTACCAAATATTCTTATATGAAATCAAATGACACAACCCTATCTTTTGTTAAATTTCAGTTTTATTGATCAACAATAGCCATTATTAAAGTATAAGTAGCCTAAAAAGTTTAAGAAGATGTAAAAGTCAAGAAATAAGGCAAGTTAAAAGATTCAGTCAAATATAACAGGCTAACGTTACAACGTTACATTTAAATAGTCTAAATATAGTTATAAAACTTCACTTTCCCCACGATTTGCCAGGGAACAAATAAGTTAATAGATTAATGAGACCAAAGATCGCCCGTTAGATGTCAGCCGATTTATAGCTCATGTTTAAACACTAGACAGAGAGCCCGCGGAAACGTCAGAATGACTAGCCGGGGCAAGGCTGTTGCAGGGTGGGGTACAGAGCGCTGAGCACCGGCCCGGTGATCACCTGGAACTCCGAAAATGTCCGATCAATTTTTTTAAACAGGCGCTATCTTTATAAATAAACCACAGATTTGAGCTTTAAACAACTATATTCTCGAGTGAAAAACTCTTAAAACTACATTTCGTAACTTAATAATACTAATATTTTTACATTTCGCCGCCTTGGAAGAACAATTCACCACCTTTCTAGTCGGAGTTTGCGCTCCCGAACAGCACCATAGCAACCGTTCTCCCCCATTGGTTAGCTGTTCGAAACGTCACAACACTACAAGGATTCTGGGTAATATCCCACAGCAAAGTGAGGTCTGATGCACACTTGCGAAAAGGGTGCATTAAGTGCCCTTACGATCACCCCTGGAGAACACATTAGAGGATCGGGACACCCTACGGTCTTGCACCCCTTAGCGAGAACGCGCATTTGAGGGGCACAAGGGCAGAAGTGCGGATATTGGGACAGGGCCTAGATCGGTGCACACTCTAACGGCTGATATTGCCCACAAACCATTGCGCGGTGGACGAGGATTCGGTTAGAACTACAAAACACGAGTAAAAAGTGTTAAAAAACTACAGACACGGGAGGCGCGCTGCGAGTCCCGCGGCTGTGTAGAGAGGTTTAGATAAACAGGTTTAAGTGATTAATTATCAGTATCTAACCGGACGAAAATGAATTTATTCAATGTTGTCCACATTATATTGCATATGCAGCAGCATTGTGAACTTTTGTAAAGACACGTTTAGCCATTACTTTTTAAATGCATCATTATATTCAAATTGCAAACACGAGGAGAGTATCTGCATGAAAGACCCACGACTGGCAGATGAACGTGCTCCGATACGGTAGGAAATCAAATTAGTTAGAATGGAGGATTTTTAACTGTGACAAGATGATTGACAGGGCAGTTTACGGTGACAGGATGCACGCGACAGAGCCGTCCGTTAAAGATGACGTGATAGTATGTCCCAAAGCTTGCCTACTCTTTTTGCTGCACACTCAAAAGTATATACTTTTTCTTCACAAAAAGAGTACATACTTTTAGGGGTAGTATAAGTAGGCGAATTGGGACGCAGCAGCAGACATCCCAAGCCTGCCTCCCGGAAGATCCGGGAGTCTCCCGCATATAGCGTCTCCCTGATGCCCGCAAATGAGTTAAAATCTCCCGGAATCTAGAGCGAGATACTGCGCGCATAACATAGCGCGCGGCGCGTGCACGGCAGAGATATGGGAAGCCAAACAAACCAAAAGTGGGACAAGACAGCGATGCTTTACAGAGCTCGTGCCGCGCTGACATGTCATCTGCGCGGTTCAATGGACCCGTCCGAGCCGCGCGGCCGATTCGTCAGCACAGCGCGGCCGTGTTTCGTAATGGTCAGCGCTGCACTGACCAATACTGTGCAATACAGCGCAAACCATACATGCAAATCAATGTACAATAAAGAAACCCCTCCTTTCTTTAATTTAAACGTTTAATTAGCTTATTTCTGAAGTTGTCCTCAGACCATCATATGAATATGTTGACCTCAAGTCGTCACAGATTTATTCTGTTACATGATTTTGTCCTCAGACCATCATATGAATATGTTGACCTCAAGTCGTCACAGATTTATTCTGTTACATGATGTTGTCCTCAGACCATCATATGAATATGTTGACCTCAAGTCGTCACAGATTTATTCTGTTACATGATGTTGTCCTCAGACCATCATATGAATATGTTGACCTCAAGTCGTCACAGATTTATTCTGTTACATGATGTTGTCCTCAGACCATCATATGAATATGTTGACCTCAAGTCGTCACAGATTTATTCTGTTACATGATGTTGTCCTCAGACCATCATATGAATATGTTGACCTCAAGTCGTCACAGATTTATTCTGTTACATGATGTTGTCCTCAGACCATCATATGAATATGTTGACCTCAAGTCGTCACAGATTTATTCTGTTACATGATGTTGTCCTCAGACCATCATATGAATATGTTGACCTCAAGTCGTCACAGATTTATTCTGTTACATGATGTTGTCCTCAGACCATCATATGAATATGTTGACCTCAAGTCATCTCTGATTTATTCTTACATGATTTTGTCCTCAGACCATCATATAAATATGTTGACCTCAAGTCATCACTGATTTATTTAATTACGTGATGTTGTCCTCAGACCATCATATGAATATGTTGACCTCAAGTCATCACAGATTTATTTGGTTACATGATGTTGTCCTCAGACCATCATATGAATATGTTGACCTCAAATCAACACTTAAGATCAAAAAAATTTTTTTTCGCAATTGCTCTCCTGATGATATAACCTAACAGTAAAAAAATCTGTAAAATATGAATATTTATAACAAGTCTTTATCATTGCTTCTGTTTTTAGACTAAAGGACACCAAGTGGCAATATCAGCACACAATGGAAGGTATGTTTTTGTTTAGTTTTATTTATTTATTTATTTTTACTTTATTTTGTGTAATTTAACCATGTTTCATTTTTAACATGTTTTCAAATCTAACACAATGTATACCTTTGCTTGTGGTTGGGGGGAGGCTGCTTCTTTGTAAGCTACAAGAGAAGCAACTTCTCACAGCATGTTGTTATAAACATACATTTACAATCAGGCATTTTAAATTGTATTGATTTGAAAATAAAACATTTGATTTTTTTATTGATGTATTTGATTTATTGACAATTTTATTGTTAACTGGTTAATTAAATCCCAATGTGGTTTGCAAGATGCGTCATCTATTAATTATTTTTCATCTTTGCAGATGATAAAGCATTAAGGTGTCTCCAGAATAAAAGGCCAAAGTTCACCATAGGAAGTGCTGGGGCCATACCATCTACAAGTGGAAAGTTTTAAAACTTTAATGGAGGACAAGGAGGTTTCTGACGAGGTAACTTAATTTCCTTATAGTAAGAAGTATGTAAATTCTTACACTTTAAAACAAACAGCCATGGCCTCTGACTAGCATTTAGTCTTCACATTTTTAAAAACAAGTTCTGCATGGGGTTCACAAACTTTTTTTTTGCTAGTCAGATGTGAAATACACTGAAATACATAAACAAACTGGGAATGCATAAAAATAAATATCCTGCTTTTTGTATTGGCTCTTGTCTAGCACCAAAACATGCCTCTGACATCTGGGCATTTTTGGACCTTAAAAGTCCATTCTAGAACAGGACTGATGATAAATGACTTACAACCTTTCTATTTGACTCAAAACAGAGCAGTTGAATTATTTTATCTCACATTTTTCCTTTAAATTTTCAGGTCATGGATTCCATATGTAATGTCCTTAGCAAGGTAAGTGTAATTTTAATAGCAATGGAATTATATTGTACTGTATATAGTTGATTTGAAACATATTTATTTGTTCAACTCCGTTAAAAAGGAAAATATTGTATCCCTCTACCTTAAATCAGGATCACCCAGGGGTTGTGCATGTAAATTCTCAGGCACTTACAAAAATTCTGGACGGATCAAAAAGGGCAAAGAGCCATTATTTTCTCAAGGTAAGGAAGATTAAATGATTTGTCACTGACAGCATTTTTTGTTACGTATTATGTTAATGCATAACTGCTGCTAGGTTTCAGTAAGCTTAATTAAACAGCAATCAGATTCTAGATGATTGTCATATGCACTAGGTTTTATTTTATTTATTTTATCTTCTATTATATTTCTCTGAATTACAGAATATCATTTTTAAAGGGACAACAGAGATGATTGGAGCTTATCTCGAGGGTGGCAATCACTGGAGCTTTTTTGTGAGTCAAACCTTTTTAAGGATAAATAATTTTCACATGTGGATTCCAATGTATTTTTGTCTTTATACAAAAATCATAGTCATCTGCCAATTAGCACTTCCAAATGTGTCTATTTTATGTAACAATGTGTCTTAAACATCACAAAACCCATGAAAGTGAACAAATCTGACTAAAAATTTCTTGTGAAATAAAATAATGAACTAGCAAATATAAAGGTTACACTAGCATCATTAGTATGTTAAGATTGACATATTAAAACTTTAAGGCAAAATACAAAATATATATATATATATATATATATATATATATATATATATATATATATATATATATATATATATATATATATATATATATAAGAAAAATATTACATGCTCAAATTATGAATAAAAAAGATTGACACCTTGATCAGCTGCAATCTCACATGAGTTTTTTTTTCTTGTCCCTGGAACGCCTAGTTATTAAATGTACTCCAAACTTCCACCTCTAGAGAGACAGTATCATGAATTCTGGTGCAATTTTCTGCTGGTATGAGGTGTTGGACCATGGAACTTGGAGCATGTCAGGGCCGGAAGGCAGAGTGAATGGTATTGCAATAAGTGTCTTATGGTGTTATTATAACTTCAAATATTTCTGTTTTAGCATTGCAATGTTGACAAAAGGTGCATCACCTACTTTAACTCATTTGGAGAGACAGAGTGGCAGTGCCAAGCAGTTGCTCAACACTGGTGGTAGGTATTTATCGTTTTGTTTACTATAGTGATATCAGTTCCCTATCGTAGTCACTTCGAGTTACGTCAGAAGTGACGGAGATTGGGGGTTTCGCATAGAAAGCCGAATCCTCTTCGAGTATTTAACAACGAGCCAATGGCATGCGAATGCCTTGGGGCTGCGGAATTTGCATAGCGTACTCCGCCCCATCCTGCGGGTATAAAAGGAGGAAGTAAACGCAACCGCAGTATGTTTTCGCTTCGGAGCCAAGAGCATTCTTCACTCCACAAGCCATTATCACTGATCAAAGCCTCTTCGAGACGAGCGTCCTCTCCAGTGTTGGTGTGACGGCGGTACCCAGCGGGATTCTGCATTGCCTGCGATCTGTGCAGCGGTCTGCCAGACTTTGCGCTTCTCCCTGGTCGCCTCAGCGCTGCAGAGTGAATTTCCTCCTCTCCTAAAAGAGCTGCACGTGGCACGTCTTTTTAAAGATGAATCGCCCGTGTTCTTCTGGATGTGGTCGATTTCTGTCCTCCTCTGATGGTCACGATCGCTGCTTTGTATGTCTGGGTCTTCGTCATGCAAAGGCAGCCCTCGATGGATGAGTCATGTTCCTTTTGTGGGAATATGACCATCTCAACACTGAGATCGAGACTCAATGATCTTACTGTGAGAGTCCCCGCCACCGTTACCCGATCTGCTTCCTCTACCCGGGGAAGCTCGTTGGTTCGCGGCCAGGGTGATCTGTCGGTGACAGTGTGGCATGATACCCCGACGCTAGCTCCTCGGGCCACACCCACCGCAACAGTGTTGCAGCCAGCGAGCGCTGGGGCGTTGCAGACGTCTGCCTCTTCGCGGGCACCCTCTGCTTCGCTCGGCGCTCCAGAGGATGATGTGATGTCGATCACAGCATCACAAGGTGGGCTCGATTCCTCGGGTGAAGATACGGCGGCGTTGCCTCCCTCGGGAGTGCCGGCGCCGCCTGTGTCTGATCCTGAGATGACGGCCATGCTTTCTCGGGCCGCTGTGAGTATTGGGCTGGAGTGGAACCCTCCGCCCCACCCCGATCACTCACGGATGGATGAATGGTTTTTGGGCAAAGCTGCCGCCGCAAGGCCACAGCCAACCCCAATACCATTCTTCCCCGAGTTGCATGCGGAGCTGACGAAGACATGGCAGGCTCCTTTGTCCTCCCGTGTCCGCCCGTCAGCCCCCGCCTTTCCCCCCTCGTGGACGCGGCTGCCCGTGGGTATGCGGGGTTGCCTCCGGTGGAGCGCTCTGTTGCGATGCAACTGATGCAAGCGCCTCCTCCCGGGGGCCTCCCAAGCACCCATCCAAAGCCTGTAGGTTCTCGTCGTCTATGGCGGCGCGCACCTATAGTGCAGCGGGACAGGCAGCCTCCGCCCTACATGCGATGAGCACTTTGCAGGTCTTCCAAGCCAAACTGCTCAGAGACATGTCCGAGGGCGGGACTGACCAGGGTTCGTTCGACGAACTTCGAGCCGCCACTGACCTCGCTCTCCGGGCGACCAAAGTGGCCGCTCGCTCCCTGGGTCAGGTGATGGCCACTAGCGTGGTCCAGGAGCGCCACCTATGGCTTAACCTGGCGGAAGTGCGCGAAGCCGAGCGGACTCGTCCTGCTTGATGCCCCGCTTTCCCAGGTTGGCCTTTTCGGCGGTGCGGTTGAGGACTTTGCCCAGCAGTTCTCGACCGCTCAGAAGCAGACCGAGGCGATTAGACACATCCTGCCCCGACGGCCAGCTGCTGCCTCCACCCAGCCGTCGCGGCGCAGCCGCCTCAGCCTGCTCGCCGCCGAAGACGCCCCCCTGCGGCCCCCCTTCCTCCGACGCGGCCACAGCAGCAGCCTTCACCCAGGCCGCGTCGTCGAGGTGACCGCAGAGGAGCGTCACAGCCCCCTCAGGATCCACGCCCCGCTGAAACGCCAGGCCAAGCGGCGTTCCTGAGACGGGCTGCTCAGTGTTGGCGTCGAGTCTTTCTCGGGAGGTGGTAGCAGGCCCCCTCCTTCCCCCGGTGGAGGGCCGGGGGAGAATCTTTTGTTTTCCCGCTGCTCACCCACGGGTGGGCAGCACCCTAAAATGGTTAAAGAAAGACTTGACATAATCACTGAGCACACAGACTGGAATGAGTGCGCTCGATGCCCAAGGGTGTCGCCCCACTCATTCCTCTCTGTCTCTGAGGGTGCGGAAGGGAGCATGTGTCGTCCCCCGACCACGCAGCTCCCATCCCCTCTACTCGCCAGACCCTCGACAGAACAGACCCCCGTGGAACGCTGGTCCTTCCCTGGTCTCGACTGTCGAGGAGCAGAGCTCGACTACGCACCCGCCCGGGTTAACCCCTGGGCGCATGCCTGTCGCTCTGCCTCGCTGCCCCTCCGAGGGGACGTCTGTGTCTCGCATGACCCCGCTGGTTCAGTTCCTGGGAGCCTGGCTAGAGCTCCCAGACCTGTCCCGCTGGGTCATCAGGAACGATCAGATTCGGCTATGCGATTCAGTTCGCACGGTCTCCTCCCCGTTTCAGGGGAGTTCGCTCGACATTGGTCGGTGGCAATGCCCCGGTCATGAGAGCGGAGATTGCGACCCTGCTGGCGAAGGGTGCAATCGAGACAGTCCCTCCAGCCGAGGTGAGGTCCGGCTTCTACAGCCCTTACTTCATCGTCCCCAAGAAGACCGGTGGGTTACGACCGATCCTGGATCTCACGCATCTTGAACCGCACCCTTCATCGGATGCCGTTCAAGATGCTCACGGCCAAACGCATTTTCGAATGCGTGCGGCCACAGGATTGGTTTGCAGCGATCGACCTGAAGGACGCGTACTTTCATGTCTCCATATTGCCTCGAACACAGACCGTTTCTTCGGTTTTCTTTCGAAGGCCAGGCATATCAATACGCAGTTCTCCCATTCGGGTTAGCTCTGTCCCTCCGCGTCTTCACGAAGATCGTCGAGGCAGCCCTTGTTCCCCTTCGCGAACACGGGGTTCGCATCCTGAATTACCTCGACGACTGGCTACTTCTAGCACACTCTCGAGAGCGGCTCTGCGAACACAGAGACCTGGTGCTCCGGCACCTAGCCCGTTTGGGCCTTCGGGTCAACCGGGAGAAGAGCAAACTTTGCCCCGTGCAGAGGATCTCTTTTCTCGGCGTGGAGATAGACTCGGTCGCCATGTCCGCGCAGCTTACGAGCGAGCGCGGCACACTCACTGCTGACTTGTCTTGGACAGTTCGAGGGCAAGAGCGCGGTCCCACTGAAACTTTTTCAGAGGCTCCTGGGGCATATGGCATCCGCAGCCGCGACTACGCCGCTCGGACTGCTTCATATGAGACCGCTTCAGCTGTGGCTTCGCGATCGAGTCCCGAGGTGGGCATGGCATCGCGGCTCGCTCCGAGTTCCAGTGACTCCAGCGTGCCGCCGAACCTTCTTCCCGTGGTCGAACCTCAGCTTTCTACGGACTGGTGTTCCGCTTCAGCGAGTTTCCAGGCATCTTGTTGTCTCCACGGATGCGTCTACCACGGGTTGGGGTGCCATGTGCAATGGGCATGCAGCCGCGGGCTCCTGGACAGGACCCCAGCGCCTCATGCACATCAATTGCCTCGAGCTGCTGGCAGTACGCCTGGCCCTGCACCGCTTTCGAGCACTGCTCAGGGGTCAACACGTACTTGTCCGTTCAGACAATACCGCCACAGTAGCGTACATCAACCACCAGGGTGGTCTACGCTCACGTCGGATGTCGCAGCTCGCCCGCCACCTCCTGCTATGGAGTCAGAAGCACCTGAGGTCCCTTCGTGCTGTGTACATTCCAGGAGATCGGAACCTGGCAGCCGACGAGCTGTCACGAGTCCGCCCTATCTCCGGCGAATGGAGACTCCATCCCCAGACAGTCCAGCTCATCTGGGACCAGTTCGGGGAGGCACAGATAGACCTGTTCGCCTCCCGGGACTCATCCCACTGCGCCCAGTTTTGTTCCCTGTCCGGGGGCACGCTCGGCACAGATGCACTGGCGCACAGCTGGCCGCGGGGCCCACGCAAATACGCGTTTCCCCCAGTGAGCCTCCTTGCACGGGTGTTGTGCAAGATCAAGGAGGACGAGGAGCAGGTCTTGCTGGTAGCCCCTTATTGGCCCACCAAGACGTGGTTCTCCGAACTCATGCTCCTCACGACAGCACCTCCTTGGCCTATTCCTCTGAGACAAGACCTACTCACTCAGAGACGGGGCACTCTATGGCACCCTCGTCCCGATCTCTGGAGGCTGCACGTGTGGCTCCTGGACGGGACGAGGCAGGTTTGAGTTCGCTGCCACCTGCGGTGGCGGCAACCATCACTTCCGCTAGGGCGTCATCTACCAGACGCCTCTATGCGTTGAAGTGGAACCTCTTAGTCAGCTGGTGCTCTTCTCGCGGAGAAGACCCCCGGATATGCCCGATCAGTGTCGTGCTGTCTTTCCTGCAGGAAGGGTTGGAGCGTAGGCTGTCGCCCTCCACCCTCAAGGTCTACGTCGCGGCCATTGCCGCTTCTCACATTGCAGTAGACGGTAAGTCCATCGGCAAGCACGACCTGGTCATCAGGTTCCTGAGGGGAGCGAGGCGACTAAATCCGCCTCGCCCTCCCCTCGTACCCTCTTGGGACCTCGCAGTTGTTCTAAATGCTCTGCAGAGGCCTCCCTTTGAGCCTTTACAATCAGTTGAGTAAAGTTTCTGTCTATGAAGACGGCACTCCTGGTTGCATTGGCCTCCATCAAGAGGGTAGGGGACCTGCAGGCATTTTCCGTTGACGAAGCGTGCCTGGAGTTCGGGCCGGCTTACTCTCACGTGATCTTGAGACCCCGGCCGGGATATGTGCCCAAGGTTCCCACCACTCCCTTCCGGGATCAGGTGGTGACCCTGCAAGCGCTGCCCCTGGAGGAGGCAGACCCAGCCTCGACACTGCTCTGTCCAGTACGTGCACTCCGCACTTACGTTGACAGAACGCGGTGCTTCAGGACCTCAGAACAGCTCTTTGTCTGTCATGGGGGGAGCCAGAAGGGAAGGGCTCTCTCAAAACAACGGCTGTCTCACTGGATAGTGGACGCCATTGTTTTGTCTTACCAGCAGCAAGGCCGACCGTGCCCCCTTGGGTGTGACGGCCCACTCCACTAGGAGTGTGGCTTCCTCTTGGGCTCTAGCGCATGGCGCCTCGCTAACAGACATCTGCAGAGCTGCAGGCTGGGCGACGCCTAACACCTTCGCCAGATTCTATAATCTGCGAATTGAGCCGGTGTCCCTCTCACGTACTCGCTTCCGCCAGCACTGGACCCGCTTAGTGTCTTCGCTTGCTCGCCACTCCACTCTCCGACTGGATAAGTGCGATATTCCTCAGTTGAGCCTTCCGTTGAAGCCCTGAGTCCTCCAGCACTCATGATGCGGGCACCACTGCGCTGGCTATGGTGCTGGCTAGGTGCATCCATGTGCACGGTTCCCTACGGCAACTGTCTCATGTGTATTATCCACTGTAAGCCTCCCTGAGCATGTGTCTTCCCTTGGCAAGCCATCTGCCACCCCTGGAGCTAAGTTCTTGCCACCTGCGGTTGGCGCTCCAGTGATCTCCATGTGTGTCCCTTCGACCACATGTGTTCCGTAAGTCCTCCTTCGGTAGGCATTGGTAGCATGTTCCACCCGGGATATGCTTCCCAGTGTACCTTGGTATTCCTGTGTAAAAGAAGGAACTCCTGGTTATTTTTGTTCAGGAGTCCAGTCTTTCGCAGGGCACTGGAAGACAGCTTGAAGTTGGCGTGATGGCACTGACCCCCAATCTCCGACACTTCTGACGTAACTCGAAGTGACTACGATAGGGAACGTCTCGGTTACTAGTGTAACCCTCATTCCCTGAGTAGGGAACGGAGACGTTACGTCTCCTTGCCACTTCTGCTGTACCGCTGGGTAGACGCCTAGTTCAGTCTTGGCTCCTCAGCGAAGACATACTGCGGTTGCGTTTACTTCCTCCTTTTATACCCGCAGGGTGGGGCGGAGTGCGCTATGCAAATTCCGCAGCCCCAAGGCATTCGCATGCCATTGGCTCGTTGTTAAATACTCGAAGAGGATTGGCTTTCTATGCGAAACCCCCAATCTCCGTCACTTCTGACGTAACGTCTCCGTTCCCTACTCAGGGAACGA
This sequence comes from Hybognathus amarus, assembly GCA_030378365.1. Taxonomy (NCBI): domain Eukaryota; kingdom Metazoa; phylum Chordata; class Actinopteri; order Cypriniformes; family Leuciscidae; genus Hybognathus; species Hybognathus amarus. Next base: position 3,420 of record JAQIUQ010000769.1, on the reverse strand, counting down.
GGGTTACACTAGTAACCGAGACGTTATCTAATGGGCTAAAATCTACTAAGGCCATATTATGTAAAATGGCAGTACCTACCCTTTCTCAACACTGTTAGTTCACTTAAAAAAAAAAACTTTTACTGATAATTTACTCACCCCCATGTCATCCAAGATGTCCATGTCCTTCTTTCTTCAGTCGAAAAGAAATTAAGGTTTTTGATGAAAACATTCCAGGATTTTTCTCCATATAATGGACTTCAGAAGTTTCAGTGCAAACTACAAACTTTTCAAAGGGCTTTAAACGATTACTTGAAAAAACTAGCAGGACTTTTAGGCTGATTTAGCTGTTGCTACTGGAATGGTGGGTCCATTAAAACTCATTCAGTCATCAATTTACTTTTCCCATTTTATTGTGCTTTACAAGTAGGAGTAGACATTTCTTTGGGTGGTAATTGTTGGTTCCTAAACAGTACAACATAGAAACTATTAATAGATTACACACATTTGCAAATCAAACCATACATCTCAAATCAACTTGTAACAAATCAAAATGACACCAAAGAGAAAATATACATAACCAGAATTCAAGGCAACATTAACACAATCCCTTTAACTAAACAAACCAAAAAAGAGGAACTTACATTTTCAACCACGCAACAATTCCACACAGAGCATGCTTGAATGAATGAATGATTGAATGAGGAGACGGTCTCTTACATACAAACAGGCTGAGACTGAAGCAGACTGATTAGCTAGTGACAACAGGTGATGTCATCAAGACTCAATCAGCCAATCAGATCACAGCAGGATTTTCTACAATTACAGACGATCAATGACGGTCTTATCAAGCGAAACGATTGCTCATTTAAAAACAAACAAACTTTAAGTTTTATAAGCTTAAATGCTTGCCTTGCTCTGTGATGCACGTTCATGACTCTCCTTTTGGAACTCGTTCATCAAAATGGACTAATCTTTTTGAAGTCATTTGGTTCATTCAATGAACGAATTAACTCGAAAAAAGATTTGTTCATTTTGATGAATGAGTTGAACAGGAGAGTCACAGAAAAGAGCAAGGCGAGCATTTTGAGCTTATAAAACTTAAACTTTGTTATTTATTTATTAAATGAGCGATCGTTTTGCTTGATAAGACCCTTATTCGTCGTCTGGAATCGTTTAAAGCCCTTTGAACAGTTTGCACTGAAACTGTCTTTTGAACCTTTGAACCATTTGGTACCCAGTGAAGTGCGTTATATGGAGAAAATCCTGGAATGTTTTCATCAAAAACCTTTTTTTTTCATCAAAAATGTCTTTCAGACTGAAGAAAGAAAGACTTGGACATCTTGGATGACATGAGGGAAAGTAAATTATCAGCAAAAGTTTTTTTTTAAAAAGTGAACTACTCCTTTAAGTCCTTAGCTGATCGATTTCTAACCAACTGCCTCACAAATTGCACTATTTACAGTATACAGACCCACTCTGGCACAGTCGCTCACATCACTAGCATAAGTACTACTTTCTCTAACTTTGTTACGAGGAAGCAACAACTGAAATACAGTTTTGACTGACAATTGTATGAGTAGATGATTACAAAATATTTATTTTAAAATGAACTGTTGGAGTTGGATCTTAGTGGTGATTGTGATTTTGTTGATTACAGTGCATTTGCAGCTTCAAGGGGAGTGAAAGGAGAGTGGACCATTAAAACCACAAAACACAATTTGCAAACTGATTCCGTGTCATGTGGTATCCACACACTTGCTGTAAGTTAATAATGTTACCCAGTTAAAATTACTGCAGGCATGCGTCAACCAATTGAATTTAAACCTTTTATCATATATAATCTACCCATGTACATTGATATATTACAGCGCAAACATGTTTCTGATTATATATTTAGTGACCAATATCCTTTTTTTTCTCGTCAAAAAACTTTTCCCTTCCTTCAAGTTTGCCACTGAATTCATGAAGTCTGGTGGCTGCATTACCTCCTTCCAGTGCCCTGCAATAAAACAAGAGAGAATGCACCTGGCCTCACTTTTGTTTCAGTCTTTAGGTATGTGCATTATTGATTGAAATATTATTAATAGGTATAAATATATTTTTAAAGTTCAGAATTTTGGGCCTTTGCCATATTTATATGTTGTAGAATGATACTAGAGATAAGTATCAAAAATGTAACAGGCCGATATATATATATATATATATACACTCACCGGCCACTTTACTAGGTACCCTATGCTAGTAACGGGTTGGACCCCCTTTTGCCTTCAGAACTGCCTCAATTCTTCGTGGCATAGATTCAACAAGGTGCTGGAAGCATTCCTCAGGGAGTTTGGTCCATATTGACATGATGGCATCACACAGTTGCCGCAGATTTGTCGGCTGCACATCCATGATGCGAATCTCCCGTTCCACCACATCCCAAAGATGCTCTATTGGATTGAGATCTGGTGACTGTGGAGGCCATTTGAGTACAGCGAACTCATTGTCATGTTCAAGAAACCAGTCTGAGATGATTCCAGCTTTATGACATGGCGCATTATCCTGCTGAAAGTAGCCATCAGAAGTTGGGTACATTGTGGTCATAAAGGGATGGACATGGTCAGCAACAATACTCAGGTAGGCTGTGGCGTTGCGACGATGCTCAATTGGTACCAAGGGGCCCAAAGAGTGCCAAGAAAATATTCCCCACACCATGACACCACCACCACCAGCCTGAACCGTTGATACAAGGCAGGATGGATCCATGCTTTCATGTTGTAGACGCCAAATTCTGACCCTACCATCCGAATGTCGCAGCAGAAATCGAGACTCATCAGACCAGGCAACGTTTTTCCAATCTTCTATTGTCCAATTTCGATGAGCTTGTGCAAATTGTAGCCTCAGTTTCCTGTTCTTAGCTGAAAGGAGTGGCACCCGGTGTGGTCTTCTGCTGCTGTAGCCCATCTGCCTCAAAGTTCGACGTACTGTGCGTTCAGAGATGCTCTTCTGCCCACCTTGGTTGTAACGGGTGGTTATTTGAGTCACTGTTGCCCTTCTATCAGCTCGAACCAGTCTGGCCATTCTCCTCTGACCTCTGGCATCAACAAGGCATTTCCGCCCACAGAACTGCCGCTCACTGGATGTTTTTTCTTTTCGGACCATTCTCTGTAAACCCTAGAGATGGTTGTGCGTGAAAATCCCAGTAGATTAGCAGTTTCTGAAATACTCAGACCAGCCCTTCTGGCACCAACAATCATGCCACGTTCAAAGTCACTCAAATCACCTTTCTTCCCCATACTGATGCTTGGTTTGAACTGCAGGAGATTGTCTTGACCATGTCTACATGCCTAAATGCACTGAGTTGCCGCCATGTGATTGGCTGCTTAGAAATTAAGTGTTAACGAGCAGTTGGACAGGTGTACCTAATAAAGTGGCCGGTGAGTGTATATATATATA
>JAQIUQ010000768.1:0-82672 GCA_030378365.1 Hybognathus amarus | reverse complement strand
GGGCATCCGTTCCGGATGCCTCCTGGACGCCTCCTCCCTGGGGAGGTGTTAGAGGCACGCCCCACCTGGTGGAGGCCCGGGAAGACCTAGGACACTGCTGGGAGGGACTATGTCTCCCGGCTGGCCTGGAATGCTCGGTGTTTCCCGGAAGAGCTGGAGGAAGTGTCTAGGGAGAGGGAAGTCTGGGCATCTCTGCTTAGACTGCTGCCCCCGACCCGGCCCCGGTATGAAGCAGAAGAAGATGGATGGATGGATGGATGGATGGATGGATGAACACACTGGCCATTGACCAACAGAAACCTGGTCTACAGTCAGTGGCACAATATTATTTTTGTTATTAAGGGAGACACTAGTAACATGTGCCTAGACAGTTGCACGTGTAGCCTACACTTTGTTTATAGGTGATTGCTGTGCACTTTAATCTTGGCACACTGTAATAATGTGTTTCTCTCTGGGAACGTGTTCAGTCTTTCCGCCATGCAAATATAGAATCTGACAAGCGCAACTGGCTTTAAAATGAATGGGAGATGAGACTCTGAACTGGTTTGATTGCACATCGAATAGCAATAGGGACGACCCTTGCAGACCATGCACTGACACACGCAACCATTTCTCCTGTCGCGAACCAGACAAAAGAGCGATTGAGACACTGCCCTAATTTCACTTGCCCCATGTGCTCTAGACTCATGCTCAGGGCCCTCAGAACAAGTCAATATACTTTAGTGCAATTTTAAGAAGGCAATATTTCTGAGAAGTGCATAAAGTATATATTATGAGAAATACACAGACTGAAAGATACTCTTTTATTTACTAGTTTAAAAGAAATATACATCACACTTCTAGACACATTTCTTTTGGGGTTGGTAAACCCATTGATGGCTAATTATCTTGACAATAACCACTGAATGTTAATTAGCTTAGAATCATTCGAATAATTTATGCTAGTCTATTATTGTGATATTTACCTTGATTTACCTGACAGAACATTTCCTGTCACACCAGCCCTAATCATCCCATTAACATCACTCGGACCGAAAGCCAACTTGGCCGTTAACAACGATTTAAGCTTAAACAAAACAAAACAATCTTAGGACAAACTGCTCTTTGTCTCAGCAGATGCATACTTTGCAGTTGGAGCGCTCACGGTTTTAATCAAACTGACCAAGTTCAGTTAAAGAAGGCTACATGAACATATGCAAAATGCTGCCCAATGCGAACTTGATCCAGCAGGCTGCTAATATGCTGGGTGACTTAGCGCGCAACAGGTGTGCTAGCTAGCTGAGGGGAAGCGTGCAGCGCTTTGGCTTCATTCTGCCCACTTATTACACTGTGCTAGTCAGGGCTGTTCATTCACTCCAGCAACATCCATCTGCTCTGACATTAGTGGCTTAATTAGTCACTTAATGTTGCGTATGTTTTTAAGTAATTGGCTAGTAATTAATAACCGGAAAACCTGAATCCTGCGGGCTAACAGTTTAAAGAAAAAGTTTTAGCTGCCTCTTCCGAGCCCATGAGTAGCGTTTTGATGTGATCCCATTAATAATTGTAAGAATTCTGAACATGTGGTGCTAGTACACAGATTAGCATAAGCCTAACAGCATTTAAATGGCTGTTCATATTCACGATCGAATTAATGTCAGGAACATTTTAATGTTTACAATAATTTAGCTACTGTCAAAACACACACACACTTTAAAGTCAGCATGAAACAGAGTTGTGACAGTCTTTTCCTCAACTATTTTGATCTATATGTGTAAAGTGAAACGGTCTTCTCGAAGAGTTTTAAATTCCATTCTCAAAAATTATTTAGATTTCATGATGACTAAGGATAAATACAAATGAGATCACCTTAGCTGCGACACAGAGGTCCTTTTAAGATAACTAACTTGTATACTTGTTAAGTGCAAACCGTGAGGTGTTGAACATTTTACAGACTTAAAAAAATAGGAATAATTTTACATCGAAACAGAATTGGCAGAAGGAAAGGGGAGAGATCCTAACCGTTCTGGCAAGGGTGCTGTAGGTTGTAGCATGCAATTTGGATGCTACTGGCCCTCGGCAGTTCGGGTTTGGAAAGCAGAGCTCCGCTGGCATACTTCCCTCTCCTTCTCTGGAAAATGCTGCCAGTTAGGTGGAATTGCTGAATTAGTGCCACATTAAACCTTGACACTAATGACTGTGTTGAGAGGTTGTTTTTTCATAAATATTTGATGAATCGCCATTCTATCAGAATAGCGGGAATGACAAAGTTGAGGAATGAGCCAGAGGGAGGTTGAGAGGAGAGAGAGAGAGAGATACAGAGATGACAGAGAATGAACACATAACATACTCATCCTACAGCAGCTGCAGCATTCAGCTACTGGTTCACACCAGAGAGGTAAACGCTGCAGCTGCTGTGAGGATGAGTATTGCTGGAATTTGGATGGGTACATGGTGGCCATAAAGGGATGGACACGGAATCCGAACAATGCTCAGGGTAGGCTATGGCATTTAAACGATGCCCAATTAGCACAAAGGGGCCTAAAGTGTGGCAAGAACATCCACCATTACACCACCACCACCAGCCTGCACAGTGGTAACAAGCATGATGGATCCTTGTTCTCATTCTGTTTATGCCTAATTCTGACTCTACCATCCAATTAGTTTCTTATGCTCAACAAGATTACATGTAATTGATGAAAAACACAGTTAAAGCAGCAATATTGTGAAGTATTATAAGAAGTAATATAACGGATTTTATTTGAATATGTTTTAAAATATTTGTGTATCCCTGTAATGGTAAGCATTACAGCATCATTACTCCAGTCTTCAGTATCACATGATCCTTCAGAATCATTCTAATATGCTGATTTGATGCTAAAAAAACATGTATTGTTACTGAATGTTGAAAAAAGATGTACTGCTTACTATTTTTGCGAAAACCACAATGTGTTTTTGTTAGAGCATTTTGATGAATAGAAACCCCCCCACACACATACACACTTTATTTGAAATATAAATCAATATGTAAAAGTAATATAAAAATCTTTAGTTTCCAAGTTGTGCAATATGGTCGATATCATCTGGGCTGTGATTCAGTTGCAGGTAAAATCACTATGTCGCACTACCCGTGCTATGAAGGAAATATAATGCCATAAAGAATCACATGCGCAGGGGTAAGATTTGTGAAAGTGTACATGATAAAGTCTACGTAAGATAAGAAATGTAAGTGTAAATTAAATTTGCATGCGCAAGAGACGATTTTGTAAAGGTGTAAATAGCCTTTCAAGTGTTACAGATAAAAAATATATATATTTGCAGGATTTTACTGTTATTCAGTAGAAAAATATCTAGCAGGTTGTCAAAAACTCTTAAGGTTGTCTATGAATGCTAAGACATATATCTAGTCAACCCAAAACTATTCACAGATGGAAAATAAGTGGTAAAAACTTTGGCACCTGTAGGCGTCTTGAGGCATAACACATATGCAGTGTTACTTGCTTTAACACATGCAGAGTGAAGGGGATTAAGATCATTAAGAAATAAAGGTATTAAGAAAACATCCATGAGAATTTCCTTTGACAATGCTAAACTTTTATATTGAAAATTTTAAGTGGCGGTGGCGATTTTTCTCCCACAACTTTTCCAAACTGTCATTGAAAGACAATAGTGTACACCAGGATCTACATGAACAGAAAACAATAACCAGGTCACCTTTCCCTGCTCTTTGAACATATCAGTTTGAATGGTAATACCCTAGAGTTGCGATGCTACTGCTATCTAATTTTAAATCTGACAAAAATACAATAAGCAAACATGCAGAGTGTAATGAACACCGCTCACGGAAAAAAAATCATCCTCGCTGTAAATTACCGAGGGAGACATCTGATTCTGTGTGAAATTCTAATCCATATTGATCCAGTCAAGCTACTGATAAGAACGGAAAGATAAATATTCTTAGTTCATTAAAGGAAAAGCCCCAGGCAATTACTAGCGTGATAGCTTAAACTATTAGTTGGAGTTGAGTTATCAATGGTCGGAAGTGGATGAGGGATAATCACTTCGCATGACCTTGCGAGCGTTGACAGTGACCTGTGAATATTGTTATAATACAGAGCAAACTGTGTCTATTTCATGAGCTGCACCTCTGTGGCAGCAGTCCAGAGCAGCAGATCTCATTAAAACAGAGAAACTCACAGAATGCAGCTTTAAATAGTAAAAACAGACATGACCCTCGGATATCAAGACCAACTTGAAAGGGCTTTTCCTAGCCCATTTTAAAAGAGAAGAAAGTGTCTTTTCATGATGGGTAGTTTGAACTGCATTAGCTTGCATAATTTAAGGTTAATGAGACAACAACCCAGCATGAATATATAATCTTCATCTCATCTCTCATCTCAGCTACTCCACGACTGTGGGTGTTCATTAAAAAGGGATCGGGCAGAATGTTTTAATGATTTGTGAAACCATTTGAATTTCAGAGCGCTATTACATCATATTCGCAGTCCATTCCCCAGCGTTTCCCTCTCAAAGAGAAGCTGCAGACTCATTTAACATCCTCACAAATGTTGGGGAGATAATTTGCTGTAGAGTAATCCAATGAAAACGAAATTATCACTGGCTCAGGATCAGTTGCTTGCACTTGTAACTTGAACCTCATGGAATGAAGAGAGTCCATACATAGTATTCATGTTAGTGGCTATACTGCTGATTTCACCAAGTGCAACATGTTCCTGGATTTGAACATCTTTGTTGATCCTGGAACAACGTTCCAATACAATCAATCAATCAATCAATCAATCAATCAATCAATCAATCAATCAATCATTCAATCAATCAATCATATTTGAGGGAGACATTTACAGTGTATGTCAAGTTGTGGTGCTTCTATATCTATGAATCTATCATTTTCCCTCTTCAATCTATCTGTGAGCCATATTTTAAGGATAAGCACATGGTCTAAACCGGACTCTGCAAATGCACTTAGGGCGAGTCTGAATCCACTTTGGCTAGTTTAATGTTGGGAAAAATGGTCTGCGCGCCCGGCGCATGGCTAAAACGGTTGTCCCTACTCTCTTAATAGGTGTGTTTTGGAGTAACGTGCAATCAGAGTCATCTCCTATTCCCTTTAAAAGCCAGTTGTGCTCGTGCCATGGTAGATTCGCTATTTACATGGTGGAATTTGCAAGCAGAAAGACTGAAAGCTTTATGGGATTTTCACGCACAACCATTTGGGTTTACAAAAAATGATGTGAAAAAGGATCCAGTATGCGGCAGTCCTCTGGGCGAAAATGTCTTGTTGATGCTAGAGGTCAGAGAAGAATGGGCCGACTGATTCAAGCTGATAGAAGAGCAACTTTGACTGAAATAACCACTCGTCACAACTGAGGTATGCAGCAAAGCATTTGTGAAGCCACAACACGCACAACCTTGAGGCGGATGGGCTACAACAGCAGAAGACCCCACCGGGTACCACTCATCTCCACTACAAATAGGAAAAGAGGCTACAATTTGCAAGAGCTCACCAAAAATGGACAGTTGAAGACTGGAAAAATGTTGCCTGGTCTGATGAGTCTCGATTTCTGAATTTGAATGAGCCTGAATTTGGCGTCAAACAGAATGAGAACATGGATCCATCATGCCTTGTTACCACTGTGCAGGCTGGTGGTGGTGGTGTAATGGTGTGGAGGATGTTTTCTTGGCACACTTTAGGCCCCTTAGTGCCAATTGGGCATTGTTTTAAATGCCACGGCCTCACCTGAGCATTGTTTCTGACCGTGTCCATCCCTTTATGGCCACCATGTACCCATCCTCTGATGGTTACTTCCAGCAGGATAATGCACCATGTCACAAAGCTTGAATCATTTCAAATTGGTTTCTTGAACAATGAGTTCACTGTAAAACAATGGCCCCCACAGTCACCAGATCTCAACCCAATAGAGCATCTTTGGGGATGTGGTGGAAACGGGAGCTTCGTGCCCTGGATGTGCATCCCACAAATCTCCATCGACTGCAAGATGCTATCCTATCGACGGGCCAACAGTTTCTAAAGAATGCTTCAGCACCTTGTTGAATCAATGCCACGTGGAATTAAGGCAGAGTCTAAGGTGAAAGGGGGTCAAACACAGTATTAGTAAGGTGTTCCTAATAATCCTTTAAGGTGAGTGCATAGGCTTGAATCCTCCAACACTATATTGCACAGTTATTTTTTCAGTTTCATTGTCCAACCCCTGTGTATCACTTAAGCGTTTCCGTATTGCAATTATTAATTCTCCAGTGGCTAATGTGTGGACGTGTTTCCCACTTTACTATTCATTAAATCTTGAGTGAAAGAGGATGTCATGGGCACAGACAGGATGGAAAACACAAAAATGATAGTCATGTAATTCTTCCACTCTGCCTCAGCAGATCCACATGTGTGTGAGAGGAAGGGCCTTCCGACTTCTACTTAGATAACATAGTCGTGCAGACGGGCCGTCATCCCATGCTGCCTGTAATTGGACTGGGGGGACAAAGTGTCCTAACCCCTACGCTGTTCCACCAGCCCAACACGACAACTAATCACCTAGCAATTTGCATGGAGAGACTTCGCAAATCAGCCTGAATAACGCCGCACCAGTCTGAGAGATGAGTTTTTAATCTCTGCGAGATGAGATACCTGACCCGAGTGTTTTCTCCCCCCTCCCTTTTTTTTTCTTCTTCTTTCAGGTTTTCATTTGCGCTCTCTTCTCATTTTCGCAATGGACTGCTGAATAAATGTGCAGAGGCAGGAGTCTCATCCCGGGGAAAACCAGCCTCTTGAAAAAAAAATGAAAACGAAGAAGCCACACTTGTCCCTGTGAATAAGTCTCCTCTAGAAATGCAATCAGAAGTGATGACCAGATATTTTAGCAGGAGGGGAAATATTCTACTTGAGCCTTTTCAGATGATCAGACAGTTATTCATCTCTCATTGCCCCTGCTTGACCCGTGTAATGGAGAATTTTACAACTGGAAGTGTCTGAAATATCTAGTGGATGTAAGTAATGAGAGCGTTTTAGGGGGGATGGCTGCTGTGAGTATTCTGTGAGGGCCATGGATCAGGTACTCAGACGGAAGGGTTATGAGACACCTGTCTGATATGGCGGTTGGATTACAGTGGGAAAGTTTTCAACGGAAAGTTTCTGGAAGAGTTCTTCAGATACTTTATTATCAGGACAGCAATATGCAAGTGCAAGTGCAAGCCCACATTTATCTGCAAGATGTAGTCTGATGACACTTTTAAAACGCTTGTTTGGCATTTTTCTGATTGTATTAGAAATTAGCATAATGGAGTAGAGTAGAATTGAAACAAATAACATAGTATTGTCTATGTTTTGAATAGTCCTTAGAATCGAAACAAAAACATGTATTTATTTTATCCATCTATCCATTTATGTATGTATTTATCATGATTGCCTTAAGTATTTTTATCCATATTTTCTTTGAATTGTTTCCGGTTTTCTTAATTGATTACATTTTGAAACAAAACAATCATCTTTATTATTATTTTTATTATTTTTGTATACACTTTAATAGGTTATCTATTATATACTATAATAGATTAAAGGAAATCAATATAAATATACATAGATTTATTTAAATGGTGCCTTTCTAGAAACTAGGGTAGAGGTAACTTTATTTATGATAATTAATACTAATAACAATTATTATTATTATTATCATTATTAATGCAAAAAGATAAATGGTTACCAGTAACTTGGGTTCTAAAAGGAACTATATAAATAAAATACAACAATTTACAATAAGGTTTCATTTGTTAACATTAGTTAACATGAACTAACAATGAACAATACTTCTACAGCATTTATTAATCTTTGTTCATGTTAATCTCACCAATTACTAAAAGCACAAGTTTTTATCACGAGTTCATGCACTGTGAACGCATTTATTAATCTTTGTTACTAATACTTAATTAAAATCTTGTAAACATTACTTAATGCAGTGTGAACTAACATGAACAAACAACGAATCAACTTTATTTCTATTACTTACATTAGCAAAGATGAACAAATACAGTAACAATTGTATTGCTCATTTTTAGTTCATGTTACGTTAATATATGAACTAATATTAACTAATGAACCTTATTGCAATGTGTTGGGTACATTACGGCACCTTAGGTACATTACGGCATGTTTTCGATGTACGACTTTATCAGTATAATTCATAATTCCACGTTTATAATGAACAACGTGTTATGGTTATTGTGTTATTAAAAAACTGAGTAGGCCTACGTATACATCAGTAAACACATAGCGTTTGTACATCTCAAGTTACTCTAACATTACCCTGCCAGTACACAAAGATACTGTAGATCAAAGTGACATTATGTTAACCAACCATTCAGAAACCTCCTGTTCAAGCCTTATTTGTCGAACTTCTTTGCAGCCAGTCATCTTGTTCCACCGGGTTCGACTCCGGTTTAAACTGATAAGATTGCACAGATGTGTCCTCAGAGGCTCCCGCTGTCATTCTTTCTCCAAAATACCCTCAATTGTTGTCAAAGCAACACTCTATGTGCATTGTCAAAACATCCACAGAACAGAGAGGGCGGAGTGAGCGAAGCTTATCATTGTAAAGGCAAATGCACTGAAACGATGTTGAAAAAAGAGCTGTTTTTTTACAAGGTAAAATTTGTGTTTTTCTTACAATATTAAAGGGTAACTAAACCCCTGGTCAGAGTCTGACTCCACCCACTGGCAATATTTGAAAATGCTGAAAAAGTGGGCAGACCCCAGCGGAGACAGAGGGGATGAAATGAGCAAAACACTCTATCCTGATCGTTTTCAATACTTACCAACTCCAATTTCTGACTCCCTACAGTGGTTTTGACGACACAAGATGGTTTTTATACTGCCAAGGGCGTAGCTCGCATGGTGAGCTGAAACCTGCGTACGTCACGAAGTACGGAACATCCAATAGGAAAATTCAACTGCAGTAGCCACCGTTCAACCTGAAGAGGGCAGCACTAAGACGTTTTTACACCATATATTGTTGAAATAGAACACTTTATAAACACATGTGAAAAAAGTTACTCGAATCAATGACTGGTATTAATAAAGATCCATTCTTACAGATCATTAACTAAAAAAAGTTGGTTAAGTGTTTAGTTACTCTTATAAAATTATAATACAAACTTGTCATTTAGACCCTAAAGTATCAAATTAACTTGTATGAAAATGGCATTATACAACGAATGAGACATTATTGTAAAGCGTTACCGATAAACGTTTTATTAATTTGATTACAGATAGTTTCCTGGCTTACTGCAAAGAAATATTCGAACTAATTTGTGTTTAGATGTTTTTGTTTGTCCAAACAGCATCCCTCATCACCAATGCAGCATTCCAGTTGTGCAGCAGGTGCAAGAGTAGCTTAAAACAACATTCATATTAGTGTAAACCCTCTAGAATAAACAAAACAAATTCCCAAATGCGTTCCTTCTCTCACAGCGCACATACACCCACACATCAAAGAGCAAAGCAGCAGGGAGCTCTCGTCACGGGCGAGGATGTCAGCCCTCATCACCTTCAGAATTTGTGGAGAGGTGCGCGCTGTATATGTAGCCTTCATCGTCTCATTACAAACCTGCTTCATCAGACGGTCCAAACCACTGCTGACAGCACTCTCTTCCTCCGGTCGCACTCGACACACTCGCCACGCCACATGCTCAGAGCTGTTTTATCCCAATGACATTTGACATGCACAAGCTTTATATATTCCCCTTGAGCAGCAGGGCAGGGAAGAGGAGATTGAAGAAACAATGGGCAAAAAGTGAAAGTCACCTTTGTCTTTTTTTAAAAAAATTCTCATTAATATTGTAAGAAAACACAAATTTGACCTGGTAAAAAACAGCTCTTTTTTCAACATCGTTTCAGTGCATTTGACGTTTAAATGATAATGAGCTTCACTCACTCCGCCCCTCTATTCTGCGGACGTTTTGACAATGCACATAGAGTGTTGCTTTGACAACAATTGAGGGTATTTTGGAGAAGAATGACAGCGGGAGCCTCTGAGGACACATCTGTGCAATCTTATCAGTTTGAACCGGAGTCGGACCCGGAAACAAGATGACGGCTGCAAAGAAGTTCGACAATTAGGCTAAGGCTTGAACAGGAGGTTTCTGAATGGTTGGTTAACATAATGTCACTTTGATCTACAGTGGAAAACCAGAAGGCCACTTACCGCCGCAGCAAGTGCCGCGGTAAACACACTGCGCAAAAATAAAGCCATGCGTATTTCAAGGTCGGTCGCAAAATGACCACCAGGTGGCGCAAAGGGACATTTAGCGAAAGCAAAACTGAATTTTTGTAAAAGTAGCCTACATTTTAAATAGAATATAGCTTTAAATATCCACATAAGTGTATTTGTGACATCTGGGTTTAAGATCTATGATTAAATCTATGATTACAGAATTCAATTTGGAATTGTAAAAGCATCAAGAATGTTTTTTAAGTGATCACATCAAATATATGGATTTACATACCCCCCCAAAAAAACAAACAAAAACAAAAAAACAAAATATATTTAAAGTATAGGTAGGCTACAAAATCAGGAAAATACTTATTAATAGCCATTACATTCACAGACATTGCTGTGAGCATGTAAGATTTAATACAATGTTATTTTGAAAAACCTGACACTATACAAATTAAATGAAAAGTTAATTTTTACCATTATAAAAATACTGATTTGTGAGTAGGCCTATTAGCGGAACTGAAGGTGTGAGAATAAACACAAAACACACATCATCATTGTCATTGATGTAAATCCGGCCAATCATGTTCTTGTCACGGATCCACCAGCGCCTGCACCAGACATCACTCCACCCACTCGTTCCGGTTCCCCCGAATATTAATCACCATCACCTGTTCTCATCACCCTCGCTTCAATCACCCTCACTATAAGAAATCACCTCTCCCACTCACTCTTTTGTCTGGTCTCATTTACATCACCACTAAAGATCCCGCTACTCAAACCCCGTCAGTGTGACGTCTACTCACGAGTGCTTCCCGTATCCCTCCGCTCCTCTTCAGCTCCATTCTCCGCTCCTCTTCAGCTCCATTCTCCGGTCCTCTCCAGCTCCTCCGCGGTTCTGCTGCACGCCTGAGCCCCGTTCTCACCTGCCCAGATAAGAGACACTATTTCAGACTGTTATCCAGCCATCCATTGCTGCTTCCTGCTTATACTCACCATCTGTTCGCCTGTTTCAATAAACCTGGTTCTACTCACTCATCTGTGTCCTTCTGTGCGTGACAGAAGACCAGACCTACAAACATGCAGCACCCCAGCACCAGCGCTACATTGGATTCACCGTCTTCCGTCCATTCCCGAACCAGCTCGCCCACACTCGCCACTTCTTCTGGGAGCTTTACATGGAGATGAATCCCTCATCCTTCCCTACTGAGCGATCTAAGGTAGCGTTCATCTCCCTACTTCGAGGTCGAGCTCTCAATTGGGCTCATGCTCTGTGGAAAGCCTGTGGTCTGGTCACTCAAACCTTCGCCGCCTTTTCCGGTCATTTCGTCGAGGTATTCACCCAATCGGTACATTCCATCTCCATGCCGGATCAGCTGTTTCGTTTGAGGCAAGGAAGATTGTCTGTCACCACATATGCGTTACAATTCCGGACCCTCGCTGCCTCTCTGGGATGGAATGAATCCGCACTCATAACCACCTACCGCCACGGACTTAATCCTGACATCCGACTACAGCTGGCCATCTACGATGATAACATCGGACTCGAGAGCCTCATCCAACGCTCCATTCGAATCGACCAACGCCGCACTGCTTGCCAGCTAGACAGCCCTGCACCTCCGCCTCCTCGCCAATCATCCTACAACAGCCCTCCAGCACCAGAACCGATGGATATCGGCACCACACGCCTTCCAGCATCCGAACGCAACCGCCGCATCTCCAACGGCTTATGTCTATACTGTGGAGCCGCCGGACACCTGCTAGCATCCTGTCCCACTCGTCCGCCGCGACCCACTGTGAGTACAGTTCATTTACCCCTTTCCATTTCCCCATTGAAAACTACACCTGCCACTCTCACTTACCTGCACCGTTCCATTCCAGTCCGGGCGCTGATTGACTCCGGCTCCGCGGCCAATTTCATCTCTCTCTCCACCCTTCACCGTCTCCAAACCAAGCAGCGTGCCATCCCACAGAAACTACAGGTCCATACCATCCTGGGTCAACCGTTGGGTCGCGGAAGGATTGGTCATTGAAGCCTCGATCTGGGACTGGAGATCGGCTGGCTCCACAAGGAGGAAATATCCTTCCTGGTGCTGGAGGGCTCAACGGCCGAGATCATCCTGGGATGATCCTTCCTGGTGCTGGAGGGCTCAACGGCCGAGATCATCCTGGACGCCCTGGTTAGAAATCCAATCACCACACATCCAATGGTCCACCGGTGAAGTCCTGCAGTGGGGTAAGGAGTGTTTCCACTGATGTCTGCCATCCGTTCCTGAGTCCATCCCTCATTCTTCCGTTCCGGTCAAGAAGGTCCCACTCTCCACCACCTCCGTGGAGAGTCCGCCTGTCGAGCTTCTCCCGGAAATCCCCACTCCCTACCGGGCGTTCCAGGATGTGTTCGACAAACGACGGGCTACCACTCTACCACCTCACCGGCCATGGGACTGCGCGCGATCGACCTGCTGCCTGGGGCGGTCCTACAGCGAGGTAGGATCTATCCTCTGTCCATCCTGGAGCAGAAGGCCATGGAGGAGTACATCCAGGAGGCACTAGACCAAGGATTCATCCATCCATCTACTTCCCCTGCCGCTTCAAGTTTCTTCTTCGTGGGCCAAAAGGACGGAGGCTTGCGCCCCTGCATAGACTATCGATATCCTCAACCAAGCTACCGTCAAATTCCGTTATCCCCTTCCTCTGGTCCCATCCGTTGGAACAACTCCGAGGGGCAGCCATCTACACCAAGCTCGATCTCGTAGTGCCTACAATCTCATCCGGCGTGCGGGAGGGTGATGAATGGAAGACCGCCTTCATCACCCCCGGGGCACTACGAATATCTTGTGATGCCCTTCGGATTGTCCAACTCACCCAGCCATCTTCCAAGGTTTCATGAATGAGATATTCCGTGACTTCCTCAACCAGTTCGTTATCATCTACATAGACGACATTCTCATCTACTCTCCTGATCTGCCTACACACATCCGCCATGTCCAAACCGTCCTCCAACGACTCAGAGACTACCAACTATACCTCAAACTGGAAAAATGTGAATTCCATCTGACCACAATTCAGTTCCTCGGCTACATCATCACTCCCCAAGGTATCACCATGGACCAGAGGAAGGTGGACGCCATCACCAACTGGTCGCAACCCACCACTCGCAAAGAACTTCAACGATTCCTGGGGTTTGCCAATTTCTACCGTCGATTCATCCAGAACTTCAGTCCCATCAGTGCGCCGCTCACCGACCTTCTCAAGAGTGGGGCCAAGTCTTCCGTCCTGGAACCCTCCTGCCTTTCAAGCGTTCCATGATTTGAAGACCATCTGTTCTGCTCCTACCCTAGCCCTTCCAGATCCTGCTCTACCCTTCGTCATAGAAGTGGATGCCTCCACTACCGGGGTAGGAGCAGTTCTCCTACAGCGGCAGGGGAATCCACCTCAACTCCATCCATGCGCCTTCTACTCCAAGAAACTGTCCCCAGCGGAGCAGAGATTATGACATCGGCAACCGTGAGTTACTGGCCATCAAACTCGCGTTGGAGGAATGGAGACACTGGCTGGAGGGAGCACAACACCCCGTTCACCGTAATCACCGACCACCAAAACCTTGAGTACCTCCGAGAGGCCAGAAGGCTCAATTCCCCGGCCAGGCTCAGATGGGCCCTGTTCTTCACCCGCTTCCAGTTCTCGGTAACCTACCGCCCCGGCCACAGATGTGAAAGCTGGACGCCCTGTCCCGACAGTTTCAGCCAGATATCCCTCCTGCAGACCCTGAAACCATTCTCCCTCCAGCCATGATTGTAAGTCCCATTCAGTGGAGTCTGGATGACCACATCGCAGACGCCACACGGAACAGACTCCCCAGGGTCTGGTGCCACGGAGGTGCCCCTCCTCCAGCTGATCCCGAGAACAACAACGTCTCCACGAGTCAATGAGATCCTCGACTCCCGACGACGGGGCGACCACCTGGAATACCTCGTCGACTGGGAGGATTGAGGCGGAGGAGAGATGCTGGGTCAGCCGAGAGGACATCCTGGATCCCTCCTTACTCCAGGATTTCCACACCACCCATCCAGATCGTCCAGCGCCCAGGGGCCGTGGTCGTACCCGTCGTCGTCGCCGTGGGCCAGCTGAGGCTGGCCATGGTGGGAGGGGTCTGTGGCAAGGCTCACCTCTCCCAGTCACTCTTTGTCTGGTCTTGTTTCGACTAACACTAAAGACTCCCGCTACTCGAACCCCGTCAGTGTGACGTCTACTCACCCCGAGTGCTTTCCCGTATCCTGCGCTCCTCTCAGCTCCATTCTCCGCTCCTCTTCAGCTCCCCGCAGTTCTGCTGCACGCCCGAGCCCCGTTCTCACCTGCCCAGATAAGAGACACTATTTCAGACTGTTATCCAGCCATCCATTGCTGCTTCCTGCTTATACTCACCATCTGTTCGCCTGTTCAATAAACCTGGTTCTACTCACTCATCTGTGTCTTTCTGTGTCGTGACAGTTCTCAGCACTGCATGAAGAACACCCCTATTGGCTCGGAAAATGAACCGCAGGACTGAGTGTTTCAGTTATTCTTCAGGTATCATACACTCTCAGAAAAAAGGTAAAAAAGCTGTAACTGGGGCTTTTACCTTTGTCCATTTCAGGTGCTAATATGTGCATTTTTAGATGCTAATATGTACATTTTAGTTGCTAATATGTACATTTTAGGTGTCATTATGTAATTTTTTTGGTGCTAATATATATATTTAGGTGTTAATATTTACATTTTAGGTGCTAATATGTATATTTTAGGTGTTAATATTTACATATCAGGTGCTAATATGTACAGTTTATGTGCTAATATGTACATTGTAGGTACTAATATGTATATTTTAGGTGTTAATATTTACATTTCAGGTGCTAATATGTCAATTTTACTGTAGGTCCTAATATGTACATTTTATGTGCTAATATGTATATTTTAGGTGTTAATATTTACATTTCAGGTGCTAATATGTACACTTTAGGTGCTAATATGTACATTTCAGGAGCTAATGTGTAGTTTTACTGTAGGTCCTAATATGTACATTTTAGGTGTTAATATGTACATTTTAGGTGCTAGTATGTACCACTAAGGTACCAAAAGTGCAAAAGTGTAAAAAGAAAAGGTGTTTGAAAAGGTACAGCCCCAGTGACAGCTTTTGTACCTTTTTTTCTGAGAGTGTAGGCACAGTAAACGGAATTTAAAAACCAATAGTGAGTATCACAAACTTGAACTGTTCAATTAGTTAAACTCATTGCAGTTTAGTCAGAATTCCTCTAGCCATCTGATCTGAATGCATCAGCGTGTCGGCTGTTTTTCCAGTGTGTTTTTGTGTCGGGTTTGTGTTTATGTCATCGCCGCACCTGCTCCAAAGTCCACCAGGACGCTACAACATCTCATTATCGGGCCGTTTTAAACCAAACGCTCCTGCTCTCACTTCTGTTTTAATTAGAGAGGCTTTTTCAGAGGTCACATGAAATGAGCTTTTAATTAGTGTCAGCCATCAGTTGATTTCCTCTTTACTGAAGCCGTCTCTCTGGATACCTCTTTGTAGTTAATTGGATCAGAGAAGCACTCACAAATACACATACAAATCACTGTCAAAAGTTTGCAGGAGAAGAAAGTTTGTCAAAACAAAAAGAAACTAACAAATATTTGAAAAGACGGCACGGTTGACTGCCAGCAGTGTATTCAGTCAGCACCTTTGTTGCATCCTCGTTTAATTAATAAAGGGCCATTAAGCGCTCGTTGACAAAGGAGGATAATATACAGCCCCAGCTGGTAAGGGCGGAGGGAATAAATTGAGGGAAAGAGAAGGAGAGACGACCATTTGGAAGTTTTACAATACAATTGAGGGTATGAGAAGAAGTACAGTCGTGATTGAAACAGTAAGAGCAGGAGTGGCTGAAAAGGCTGACTCTAACTCTGTAAGACATGGACAGATAAAAGAGAGGACACATGACAAGCTTGGGAGGAGATGTTAGTAAAGCCTCAATGTACCTCCCCAAGAAGCTTAGCCTTGGGAAACTTTTAGAATCCTTCATAAGCTGAATATGGCATCATAGTGACATTTGAATGTTTGGTCACACGTTAGATTAGTCCAATTCTCAGTATTAACTACAACTTTTACATCAATTTACTGCTTTTTAATAGTAAGGCAGTTGTTGAGTTTAGGTATTTGGGTTGGATTATATGATCATGCAGAAAAAGGCATTAATATGTGTTTTCAAAAGTATTTTCAAATTTGATATTTTTAGGTCAAATCATTCTTGTCTGTCAGTCATATAATGCAGGTCTATGGGGTCCACCTGAAAAAGCATGCACAGAGAAGTCCAAATTAAACATGATTTAATGACTTGTAAATGTAAGTACACATTGATGGCCTAAGACATGAAATGAGCGGTTTGTGTGAGAAAACGAACAGTATTTATATCGTTTTTACCTCTTGTAATCACAGTCACGTCCAAGTGATCTGAGGGCGAGGGCGCTTCTTATCTGCGCAAGCGCGGCGGAAAGCCCCAGAAGTGATCTCTCGTGCGTGTACGTCACTCATTGTTTACACAGAGATTTCAGAAGTGTTATCCTTACATATTTAGATATACAGGAAATTGCAATGGAAGACTGATTTCGATACATCAACAGACAGCGTTGATTTCTTTTCAAGCAACCGCGCAAGAGATAACTTCCGGTGCTTTCCGGCGCTTTCGTGGCTGTGGTTACAAGAGGTAAAAGCGATATAAATGCAGTTTGTTTTCTCACACAAACCGCTCGTT
Source organism: Hybognathus amarus (assembly GCA_030378365.1). Classification (NCBI taxonomy): domain Eukaryota; kingdom Metazoa; phylum Chordata; class Actinopteri; order Cypriniformes; family Leuciscidae; genus Hybognathus; species Hybognathus amarus. Next base: position 65,667 of record JAQIUQ010000768.1, on the reverse strand, counting down.
TCGTGTCTTAGGCCATCAGTGTGTACTTACATTTACAAGTCATTAAATCATGTTTAATTTTGACTTCTCTGTGCATGCTCTTTGAGGTGAACCCCATAGACCTCCATTATATGACTGACAGAGACAACGGTTTAACCGAAAAACATCAAAATTGAAAATACTGTGGAAACAAAGACACCTAAATTTTGGATGCCCTTGAGGTAAGCTAAAACATCAAAAATTAATTTCAAAGTGAACTATCCCTTTAATGCTTGGGGAAGTTTGGAATCAGAAGAGCGTTGATGACTTTTGTCCATATGGTGTGTTTGGTCACATGATGTTTTAACCATAAGAAATTACTTTTAATTACAAGAAATCCCAAATATGGGCAATTAATCCTACAACATATGATTAATATGATCAATGTTATCATTACATACATCATATATAATTGTACTCCTTATATTTTATATAATAATATGAATAACAAACAGAATAATAATGAATGAATAAAATATATGATCTATACTCCACTATCTAGCAACACTGTGAAGCTTCACACTGAAGAGGTCAGACAGTAACATTTGGAGGCGTTATTGATAAAATGCTAATTCGCTATATTAATTTGTATTTCAGAGTTCATCAAACTCTGAAAAAGTAAAGATCCTAACTTATAAATGAGATGGAAAGATATTTACTCACTGAGTAAAGACAATATGGATGTCTTTTTTCATCCAACAAGTTCTTTCCACCTAATATACAACATAAAATGCAAAATAATCTAGGTAAAAGGTACAGATTTACATACTGTAAAAGTTTTGATAAGAGTAAGGCATGCCACACACATGAGGAACAAATGAAGATCAGAAATAATAACAGTTATTGCGTCGAAGAACAAAAATAAAGCTGAAATAGAGAATTCAGAACAAAATGTGAAATACATTTTTATTCAAGCGATCAAGTCTGTCACTTTTGCAACTTTCCTTTTTCATCGTCCACTAACTCAACCCCTTGTTAAGGAGACAAAGAGTAATTTAAATCGATCTAAAAGTGCTGCAATTACAGAATCCCAGGCTGCAATTCTATAAGAGGGAAATGGATTTCTCTCCCCATCTGTGCTATATGGCCAAACCATGAGACCTGAATATAAAACACAGACTAGATAACAAAACCAACCACCTGAGAGCGCTTTCGGCCAACATTTTCCATTCAGCTTTGTTGTAAAACATATCCAGGACTGTCTTTTATGGCTCGCGCAATAATGCTGTGCAGAAATCCATAAGACGAGCCTTGTTGTGAAGTTTAACAGCGACAGAAGGCAATCCTTTAGACGAACAATACTTCCTAAAGCTCAAGGACAGCAAGAGGTCAGGAAACTAGCAGGCAAGTTTTCTGGAAACTTCTACCTGACCTTGAGAAGTACCCAATGCAACTTATGTATTAAACCCAAACAGAAGAGCTCTAGACGTCCATTTTAGACTCCCACCATAACGTACTGAACTGGCAGCTCATAATGAGTGAATAGCCCATGTGTCTGACAAGCCAAATACAATAGCGACATCGCCATCTACAAAGCACATTGCTGGTTTATGAACTAATAAATTTGTGGCATTACCTCTAAATGACACAATAAATAACCAATATTCCCGAACGGATGACTTGACCTTACTGTCCAGGAAGAAAATTGCGCTTTTACGAAGAGGCTGGCGATCGAGTTCACGCTAAACTCAAAAGACAGATTCCCAAAGTGGCAATTACCGTTTTGACATCCATTCAGGAGAGAAAAAAGTGACCAAAATACTTTCAAAACTGAACAAAAGAAAGATGGCTCTTTAATGAGATCAGGATATGGAATAGCTTTCAAACCCCAATATGGCAGCTAGCTATTATTATCTGTTGTCTTCACAGTCAGTATCATCTAGAGGGTTGGCGATAAACGATCCTCGCGGTTTTCAGCTCATCTATATTTATATAAGAAAGCGGCACTAATTTTGGTCATTACATTTACCTTGCCCGACACACACACATTCAACGACCTCTGAATTACACAATGACGCAGCAAGAGCGTATTCTAACAAGACTCAAACTCCACAGTGTAATCCATCAACACACTTCGTATTTGACACGGCTGAAGGAAGAGCTTGAAATAGGCAATTATTGAACCATCTCCTCGATTTACACCCATCCGCACTTCACCTTCACATGTAACTTTGTGGATATGTATGCCACGTCAAGGCATCACCGGGTCAAAAATCAGCGCTTTGCAGGCCGAGCGGTTTGGTTTTGCCATTCCCGCCATCAATTTGACTTTGAGACTGAAGAGTGAGAAGTGACGAATGAAAAAGAGTAAGACGATGAGGAGAAAGTGAGACAGAGGTCTGTTGCTCGAGGCACTTGATCTGGTGCGGGTGTCCTCTCGGATCGCCTGACAGATAATCTATTAAATGTTTCAACCCGCTGACAAGGATGGATTTCAGAAAACGGCGGTGAACACACACTCTTGTATGTAATTATGGCTAGTGGATTAAAAACACATTTTTCGTAATGATACTCTCATTTGCAATAAATAAATAAATAAATAAACTTCTCCAACTCTTCTCAAAAAAGTAAAGAAAAGAGAAAGAAAAGTTTAATTTTTCATTGAAATATTTTATTTTCACTATTATTGACTCATTTTAGATATACATTAACTTTGAAAATACATTCAGGATTAAAAAATAGCTATTTATATATTTATCATGGGTGTTTAACTTGTAAAACATCCTCATGATAGGCACAGTAGAAAAACCACACCACTTTGTTTATAAAAAAAATCTAATTGAATATACAATATAATGCACTGATTTTTTTTTATTAATTAATTACTTCAATAACTTCAATATTGCATTTAATGTTAAATAACCATATGACAGTACTTAAAAGTCTTATCACACACTTATAAACAAGGCAAACCAAAAATCAGACTGGGACGGTGATGTGATATATGGAGATTAAGAAATCAATATCAGAATTGAGATGTATTTCACAGTTCAGTTGTATAAAAAATGAGGCTTGAATTGTTTCATGGTTTACTTAAGGCGATGAACATTAATATGGAATGCAATTAAGCTATTATCTATTTTAACTTGAAAAATAAATCCATACTCATAATCCATAAAGGAAACGTTCCATTAAAATGCGTGAAGTAAGGCAATGAATGCTTTAGAGTTATTTATTTAACTATAAAAATGGCTGTATTCGGCTGACAAAAACGCAGGGAAAGATGCCTCGCATTTTCCAAGAAAGTCCTGGATTTGAGAGTCTGATTTTAGGGTCTCAAAAACAGTTCTGTTCCTGGAAAAACTGGGCAGACTGGTGTGTAGCTGTGGTTCAGAAGGCGGGTGAGAGAAGAGGCTTCTTCTCAGGAATTGTGTGCAGTTTTCTCTGTGAATAAAGTGTGTAAGGCTGTTTTGTTTGTGTCATAGGGATGCAGGCCACAGCTCTGTTGGTGTATGTATAATAATGGTATGTTTGTTTTGAGAATGTGTGAATACATGTATGATTTTATTTCCTGGCAATGGCAGCAACAGCTTTCTTGGCCGCATCATCGAGGTCACTGGCAGAGGTGATGGGAAGCCCGCTCTCAGACAGGATACGCTTCGCCTCGTGAACATTGGTTCCTGAACATGGAGACATAACAACGGCAAAGACACTTTGGTTAATGGGGATTTTTAAGCCTTCACTTTTATTCTGACACACAGATTCTTATACCATCAAGGATGTACAATGGATTTTAATTGGCTATTCTTTATTTATTGGCATCTGTATGTGTATCACTGTAAAAAAAAATGTTGGTTTTACTTAAAAAAGTAAGTAACCTGGTTGCCTTAAAATTTTAAGTTGATTGAACTGGAAAAAGTGAGTTAATACAATGAAGGAGATTAATTTAATCATCAGAAACTCAAAATAATAAGTTATCTCAACTAAATAACTTATTTAAGTTGATTTGACAAAAGAAAAAATGTTGTGATAACAAATCTTGAATATATATATATTTTTTACAGTGTATATATATATGTTTGTATGCATGTATGTATGTATGTATATGCATGTATGTATGTATATATATATATATATATATATATATATATATATATATATATATATGCATCTCAGTTTCACAAATAATTATATAAATATCATATTTTTAATTTTATTTATAGCTAATATTTATTATCCAATTGTCTTTACCAATTGTTAATACAGACAAACTTAATGTTTCTGTAATACCAAACTTATGCTTTAAACCTATTTAAATTATTCAAATAAAATGAAAAAAAAAATATTTTATTATATAATATTTTATAAATAGAAAAATGAACAATAATAAAACATAAATAATAATATAATATGTCATTTGAATACTGACATATCATGAAAAACAATTAGTCATATAGACCAACATATTATAAAGTAATATTTGCAGATATACATACTAATTATTTGTAGTTTTTGGACAAATTAGATTAGGTCTATAATGTTGACTAAAACATAATGAAAACATATAATATAATATAATTTAATAATTATTTTAAAAATATAAATTCAGCCTAAATGTTAATCTTAAAAATGTTAAATCTTTCTAGATTTAAAGAAAAAAAGTCAGTGTTTTCTCCAAAAACTGACGGGCAAGGACTGAGTTTGGGGAGTGCGTCTCTGCTGGTTTGAAGACTCAGTGGTTTTGAAAATGTGTTAGGATCGTTCCATTGGCTAAAAAGGACAGGAAATGTTCCATTGGCTGGAAATGCAAGTGCTCCGTTTGCTGGCCGGGGGACGTGTTGGTGCCAGCTGCAGAGGTCCCGAATGAGCACGCGCTGGATCATTTTGCATGGGCTGCCCTTGCGGCCTCCACAGTGACTCTGAATGTCACTGAACTATGGCCCCCTGACACAGGGCCAGGGCCCGGGGCCAACACAATATAACAAATCAGAAATCCGAGGATGGATTGAAAAGGAAAGGAAGAAAGACAAGAAGGAAGAGGAATGTCAGGTGTGAGATGAGAGGAATGACAGACAGAGCACATGTTGAGCAGCTGGTGATGACAGAGGTGATGATTTCACAGGTGAATGTGCAGCTCCAGGGAGAAATATCACACGCTCAGAACATGTGAAATGTGGATCTCTCTCTCTCTCTCTCTCTCTCTCTCTCTCTCTCTCTCTCTCTCTCTCTCTCTCTCTCTCTCTTTTACTTAAATATCTTTTCAGACGTTTAAAAACAGATTCGAGCAAAAGGGTTGTCTAATAAATATTATAATAATATTTTCCATTACATTTTTAAATTTGCTTTTAAAATTAATGTAAAACTTTATTATGTATTTAATTTTAATTTATAACCTATATCATAATTTTTAATTATTTGACTTTTCATATACTTACTTAAAAGTTTATTTTTATTTAACAATTATATATTTTATTTACATTTTATAAACTGTATTATAATATATTTAATTTAATTATTCATTCATTTACTTCATTCATTTTACTGTTATACAGTATATTTAATTTTAAATGTATAAACTATTATATTATATTTTATTTAATTATTAATGCACTTATTTAAAATTTTTAACTATTATGTTTTTTATTTTCATTTAATTAATTTTTTTGTTTTATTTGATATTTTATTTAATGTTTTAATTTAACTTTTTTATTTAAATACTGTATATATAAATGTATTAACTTTATTATATTTTAATGTTATTTAATTATTGATGTACTTTTTTTAACAACCATATTTAATCACTTATTTATATATTTATCACTTATTTATTATATATTTTTATAACCAGTTTTATATTGAAATTTAATGTTTGTTTTTAATTTTCACATACGTATTTAAATGTATTTTTTATATTATGTATTATATTTAATCATTTATAACTTTTAAATGTGTCTTTCATTTTAAATGCAACTTTATTTATATATTTAAATTGTTAAATATACATTTTACTGTAGAGATTGACTAGAAAATAACAGAAGAAAAGGGGGAATGGGGTGAGCCTGGCTTGAACCTGAATTGCCCACAGATCTACATGCTGGATGCTAAGCCACGACTCCAAATCCTCATCCATTTATGATCCATGTGGCAGAAAAAGTGTTTGGAAGCATGCTTATACTGCATATTGGCCATATAAATATATAAATATATATAAACATAAATATTATTAGATTTTAATGTTTCAATATATATATATATATATATATATATATATATATATATATATATATATATATATATATATATATATATATATATACACATAAATGAATCTCTATAGCCATGTATTAGTATCTCTCCACGTACACGTCTGTATGTGAGTGTGTTGTTGTTCTGCAGTGTAATTATGATAATACTCGCTCTCTCAGGAGAGAGGATGTTCTAATCAATAGCAGTTTCATGAGGAATTCAATTACCAGCACCACTTAACTACTGATATTTCAGCGCTTTTGTCCGCTTGCACAATAACTCATTTCTAACACGTCTCCCACATTTGGCAGCACAAAACAATCAATTGTATAATTTCATTAGCAGAGGACGAGAGGCGAGCAGGGCCGTGTGCTGGGAGGATAGAATATCCGCCGACTGACACCGCTTCACAATGCTGAGTCGTCTAAGGGCAACGAGAGCAAACTTTAAAAAAAAGCCATGAAAAATACTCACTCACACACACACTGAAGAGTTTTATGTTCAAACTGCTCTAAACTGCGGCACTTTGATGGCCTTGTGTTTTGTATGTTTTCATTTTAAGCATCAGCATACATACCGAATACATTGTGAATGTGGAGATGTGTACTGTATATTGATCTCAGCTTCCAGAGCTGACATGACCACAGGTTTGTACTCATTTACTGCCACTAGGTGCTGCTAGAGACCAACTTAACACCAAAACCAAACAGAATGAATCAATATGGAATAGCCTATGAACAAGGCATATCTTCGAATAAACTAATCTTTAAATACATACGTATTGTCAAAGAAAAAAAACCTTATTCCAAACTGATACGATATGCCTTAAATTATTGTTTGACTTTCAAAATGAGTAATACACATCCTAATTTACAGAGATTCTGATGCAGAAATCATTCTTTTACATACTTTCTCCTCTCAGTAGTAATTCAATTATATTTTGGGACAAACAAGCAATTTACACTATTGATAAACACAAAACGTATAAACAGTATATGACATACATAGCCAATTTGTTTACACAGACAGTGCAGTATCCAAATATACTCTCACCTAAATGATTATTAGGAACACCATTCTAATACTGTGTTTAACCCCCTTTCAGAACTGCCTTAATTCTATGTGGCATTGATTCAACAAGGTGCTGAAAGCATTCCTTAGAAATGTTGGCCCATATTGATAGGATAGCACCTTGCAGTTGATAGAGATTTGTGGGATGCACATCCAGGGCATGATGCTCCCGTTCCACCACATCCCAAAGATGCTCTATTGGGTTGAGATCTGGTGACTGTGGGGGCCATTTTAGTACAGTGAACTCATTGTCATGTTCAAGAAACCAATTTGAAATGATTCGAGCTTTGTGACATGGTGCATTATCCTGCTGGAAGTAAACACCAGAGGTTCATGGTGGCCATAAAGGGATGGACATGGTCAGAAACAATGCTCAGGTAGGCCGTGGCATTTAAACGATGCCCAATTGGCACTAAGGGGCCTAAAGTGTGCCAAGAAAACATCCCCCACACCATTACACCACCACCACCAGCCTGCACAGTGGTAACAAGGCATGATGGATCCATGTTCTCATTCTGTTTACGCCAAATTCAGGCTCATTCAAATTCAGAAATAGAGACTCATCAGACCAGGCAACATTTTTCCAGTCGTCAACTGGCCAATTTTGGTGAGCTCTTGCAAATTGTAGCCTTTTTTTTCCTATTTGTAGTGGAGATGAGTGGTACCCAGTGGGGTCTTCTGCTGTTGTAGCCCATCCGCCTCAAGGTTGTGCGTGTTATGGCTTCACAAATGCTTTGCTGCATACCTCGGTTGTAACGAAGTGGTTATTTCAGTCAAAGTTGCTCTTCTATCAGTTTGAATCAGTCGGCCCATTCTCCTCTGACCACTAGCATCAACAAGACATTTTCACCCACAGGACTGCCGCATACCATTCTTGGTAAACCCTAGAAATGGTTGTGCATGAAAATCCCAGTAACTGAGCAGATTGTGAAATACTCAGACTGGCCCGTCTGGCACCAACAATCATGCCACGCTCAAAATTTCTTAAATCACCTTTCTTTCCCGTTCTGACATTCAGTTTGGAGTTTGTCTTGACCAGGACCACACCACTAAATGCATTGAAGCAACTGCCATGTGATTAGTTGATTAGATAATTGCATTAATGAGAAATTGAACAGGCGTTCCTAATAATCCTTAAGATGAGTGTATAATATATGCAACGGCCTTTAGGGCAGCAATGCCAATATATCTGTACAAGCAAACTAAAGGGATCAACAAAATCATTAAATTCAACATTATTCTGCTTGCCCTTAAAGCTTAAAGAGATGTCAGTTTTTGACAACATCAGATGCAGCAATCAGTTCTGAGCATAACAATCATAAAACCAGACGAAGCAGTTCAAGTGCTTATAAAAAGAAGGGAGGAGAAATATTGATATTAATCAAAATATTTAGATTTTTAAATTTAAAATCTGTCCCAATGCATTTGAGTACATTTTGATGGCAACTAGGTTGCACTGTTGGCTTGAACAGTGTACTACTACAGATCCAGCATGTTAAAGAACAAAATCTAATATCCATAACAGGATGTTCATTATGTGTCACTGACGGCCTTAGGTGCCTATATAAAGGAGCTGACTGTGGAAAAGCTGGAAAAAGAGAGTACGAGTTTCACGCACACATTTATATCTGTAGTCTTTCTTGGAAAGGTGGGACTTATGGAGAGGCCAGGGTAAGAGAAGGGCCTGAATCAATAGACAGCTAATACAAACTAAACTCCAAGCTGGGAACCATCTTATAGCGATCTGTCAGACATGATCAGCCACAGACAGAGAGACAGAATAGAGGATCGATCTGTAAGCAGCATGCTGCCTCTTACACCCATTACCAAGGGCTTTCAGGCCACTGTGGCTAATTCACTTTTCCAGAGACAGCAGGCGAATGTGAGCCAGTATTGCTTTAAGGCATTTTCATTTGGATGGAAAATGCTTAGTGAAAATTGTGTCTCAGTAATTACTTTTGCACTGTGTATGATAAGAAGGCTTTTAGCCATTTAATTTAAACGGGTGGTTCACTCTCAAAAAAATAAATAAAAATAATATATATTAGGGATGTGGGAGACTACAGCCGAATAGTTGATTAAACGATACTGCTGCAAGACTAGGAAATACCAGTCGTTTATATATATATGGACATTTAATATTTTGCTTTGTTTTTTTTTTACAAAGGCTAGTAATGAGGACGAGACCGCCTACGCCGAGTTCGAGTCAAGACCGAGACTTGAAGGGTCGAGTCCAGAGTCGACACCAAGTCCATTGGTTTTCAAATACAGTCGAGTCCGAGTCAAGACCAAGTCCATTGGTTTTCAAATACAGTCGAAGTCAAAGTCAAGACTGAGTCTTTGAAGGGTCGAGTCAGAGTCGGAGACCAAGTCTTTGAAGGTAGAAGTCTGAGTCGAAGACCAGAGTTGTTGGTTTTCAAATACAGTCAGAGTCCAAGTCAAGACCAGAGTCTTTGAAGGGTAAAGTCCGAAGCTGAAGACCAGAGTCCGATTGGTTTTCAAATACAGTTGAAGTCCGAAGTTCAAGACCGAGTCTTTTGAAGGGTAAAGTTCAGAGTCCGTTGGTTTTCAAATACAGTCGAGTCCGAGTCAAGACCGAGTCTTTGAAGGGTCCAGTCCGAGTCGAGACCGTGTCCGTTGGTTTTCAAATACAGTCGAGTCTGAGTCAAGACTCGAGTCTTTGAAGGGTCCAGTCCAGAGTCGAGACCGTGTCCGTTGGCTTTCAAATACAGTTGAGTCCAAGTCAAGACCGAGTCTTTGTAAGGGTCGAGTTCGAGTCGAGACCGAGTCCGTTGGTTTTCAAATACAGTTAGAGTCCGAAGTCAAGACCGAGTCTTTGAAGGGTAGAGTCCGAGTCCGTTGGTTTTCAAATACAGTCGAGTCCGAGTCAAGACCGAGTCTTTGAAGGGTCCAGTCTGAGTCGAGACCGTGTCCGTTGGTTTTCAAATACAGTGAGAAGTCTGAGTCAAGACCAGAGTCTTTGAAGGGTCCAGTCCGAAGTTGAGACCGTGTCCGTTGGCTTTCAAATACAGTTGAGTCCAAGTTAAGACCGAGTCTTTGAAAGGTCAGAATTCGAAGTTAAGACTGAGTCTTTGAAAGGTAAAGTCCAGAGTTTTAAATACAGTCGAATCCGAGTTAAGACTGAGTCCATTGGTTTTCAAATACAGTAGAATTTGAAGTCAAGAGTCGAGATCTTTAAAGGGTCAAGTCCAGGTTGAGAACAGAGTCCGTTGGTTTTTAAATACAGTTAGAATCCAGAGTTAAGGCCGAGTCCGATTGGTTTTCAAATACAGTCAAGTTTAGAAGTCAAGACCGAAGTCTTTGAAGGGTAGAGTCCGAGTCAAGACAGAGTCCGTTGGTTTTCAAATACAGTTAGAGTTTGAAGTCAAGACCGAGTCTTTGAAGGGTTGAGTCCGAAGTCAAGACAGAGTCCGTTGGTTTTCAAATACAGTTGATTTTCAAATACAGTCAGTTTTGATATTCAGTGATTTAATATCACCCCAGTTAATAATCAACAGTTAGGCCTACAGACTAAGCTAGATTGGGAATTGTTTAGAGCAGTCGTCTTAAGACTGAGTCAGATAAAGCAGAAATCGGTCTCGAGACCAGTCTTAAAGTTCAAGACCAGACTCAAGTACTACATCACTAACAAAGGCTATATTTAAATCACCCTCATGTTTAAGGCAGGATAGGTGATTTGTTTAGAAAACATATTTTGATATGCTGGTTGAAAGACTCCACATCCTGATAGCAATCCCTGAGGGGTTTAAATTTATTTATTTGTGTATATATCTTCTGTGGAAGGGTAGGACCATTAAATGGTCATTTCCAGAGCGCATAAAATGACTGTATTTTGCCATGCGAAAATTCACCAAGCGATGGTAAATGTGCCTGCACCTTCAGACAGAAAGTCATGCAGGTTTGAAATGACAGGAGTAAATGATGACAGAATGGGTGAACGGTTTCTTTAACCATTTAAACTGTGTTCAATGACGTATCAGGTAAATCACCATCAGGTTTGGCCCACATGTGCATTGAAAGTGCAAATATTATCAGAAAATTAAATATAATGCGTATTTAATTTAGTTAAATATCTTCATGCTGCTCTTGTCCTATATTTAAGCGATCCTCAGAAGGACAGGCTACGGCATGGACAAACGAGGGGCAGGAAACTAATGGAGTGGAGTATATGACTCTCTCTGGGCAAAACGACTCAGCTGTTTTCTGCCAATTATCCTAATGGCCAGATGGGATCAGGCCGGACCCGGTGTCACACGAGCAAGTAGCATTAGCATACACAGGTGAGAGGTCCCGCAATCAACGCCTGGCCCCTCTGCTCCTCTCACAGCCATCAACAACTGCTGTGTCGTGACGCGCTTGCTAACCAACACCACCAACAAACTCTTTACTTGACAGACATGGCTTTTGTTAAAGGGTTTTCCTGAGCACATTTGAAAAATTAAAAGGTAAATTGGAACCTTTGATTCCAAAAATGGCAAATGTTGTTTGGCCACACCCACCTTCAAGTCTGACCACCAGGGGAACCTTGAGCTCCAGTTCTCGGCAGGCCTTGGTGATGCCGTTAGCAATGATGGCACAGTTAACAATCCCTCCGAAGATGTTTACCAAGATGGCCTCTACCTGAATGGGGGAATAGAAGTGAAAAAGATGCTTCATTTAGATAGAAATGTAGCCAGAAGATAAACAGGAAAGAAAAGAAAAACCTTCAGGGTTCTTGCATATTTTAACCAGCAAATGTCTATTATTACTGAATAATGTAGAAATAATCAATATATTTCAATGCAATTCAACATTTTAGAGTTTACAATAGAAAAGTTCATATTCATGCTGAAAGATCATTGGGAAATTCAGTGGCAATTTCTATTATTTATAAAATGATATAACATTTCCAATATTTCCAGGCTTTCCATGACTGGAGAAAACCCAAAGCTCATATGAATGAAGAACAGCTGCCAAATCGGCTATTAACACTAGTGTGCTAAAACCTTCACAGGGTTGGAAAGAGATTTGGGGTGCTTAAGTCCTGAAATGAGCAGCCCACCTAAAGAGAAGCTGGATATTTGAGTCTCGACACGGTATCAGCTGTGCTAACAATGCTATATAATGACCATAATTCCTCAAAAGAAAATAAGCAGATTATACTTCAACACGATCTGACAATAATTTACATAAATGTATAGTAGCAATCAAAGGGATATTAAACTGTGCAAACACACAGGCACAGTCATGGAAAAGCTCATGGTTGTGTTACTCTTACAAGGGAAGAATTTAAATAACTCAATGTTAATTCATTTCAGTCAAATTAGCATGTCAACAGATCAGATTAATTTGGCATGTTTACTCAATCTGTGTATGTGACTGCTGGTAATGATGTTTACATGTCTGAGGATTAGAGAGATATTGGCAGATTTTATCAAAAAATGCTGTTACACACCCTACCGTCTATACCGTATATTCGGAATAATAATTTAGGCAATACCAATGTCTTCTGAACATTGGGATGCTAATAACTTAATCATCTGAGGTCACACATCACATATTGCTCGATACTTCGTAATTTCACACTATAACACCATTGTGCAATGTCATTGTAGCTATTTTAAAATCACCGTGACATTATTAACTATCCTCCATTTTAAGCAGAAATTGTGAAATTATAATATTAATAATAATAATAATAATAATAATAATGACAAGAATACTACTACTACTACTACATAATAATAATGTGCAAACTGTGTTGATCATGCATTGCAAATGGTCATGGAATACACTAATAATAAAAACATTTTACTTATTTTACAATACTTTTTTCAGTATAATGAATAATACAAATTGGATAAAATAAATTAAATGAAAAAGCTATGTGTTTATCTTGCATTACAAGTGGCAATGGAATGTATTATTATTATTATTTATCATAATAATAATACTAAAATAATAAATAATAATGATGATTATGATGATGATGATAACAATAAAATGTAAAATAAAATCTGAAATTTTAGACCAAAAAAAATGGTAAAATTATAAATCATAATAATAATATTAATGCATAAAAAATAAATTATGTTTTGCCTACATGTAGAGTAAAATATTATTATAATTATGATAACTATCATTATTGATGATAAAAAAATCTAAATACATGCATTGACCTTGTTTAATATTAAATTGTTAACATTATGAACTATTTATTGTGCATTAAGCACAAATTGTCAGTAAATGTAATAATAATAACAACAAAAAAGAGATTTAAGACAACATTTTCGATAATTAAATAGATTTTGCAGTGGAAAGAGCAAACGCAACAATTCTGACAGCCTTTAGAAAGCACGAATCTGACAATAATTTACATAAATGTATAGTAGCAATCAAAGGGATATTAAACTGTGCAAACACACAAGCACAGTCATGGAAAAGCTCATGGTTGTGTTACTCTTACAAGGGAAGAATTTAAATAACTCAATGTTAATTCATTTCAGTCAAATTAGCATGTCAACAGATCAGATTAAAAAATCTGTGGAAAGAGCAAACGCAACAATTTTGACAGCCTTTAGAAAGGCAGATTCCCTGCACTTACTACTGAACTAGGGAGCAGACTGAGACCCAGACACTCATACAGATAAAAAGCAAATCCAAATATGAAAAAATAAAATAAAAATAAAATCAATGATCAACCCAAAGTCTGACAGAGAGGTGAAAAGACAGAGACCGAAATAGATAGAAGCCTAGACTGACAGACAGGCAGAGACGCCTCCTCCTCCTCCAACAGGTACAAGCCCACCCGAGCAGCCAGATGGCACATCCACATCTTTACATCCTGAGACATATCGCATACAGCTAGTGTCTCATTGTCAACTTAAGTTATAAATATCTCCACATCAAAACAAAAGGAAAAGAAAATACACCTGGCTTGGGTGTTGCTGACACAATAAAGTTGCGCGCAGTGCCAGCGACTCCAGCGTGTGACCCCGGAACGGCAGATTTCCACTCACACAGCAGATGAGTGTAGGGTCTGTTAGTGGATCTGACAGACTGCATGGAGAGACAGAGAGAGAAAGCGTCTGTAATGTCCAGCTGCTGATGCTGGGACTGCCAGGTATTTACCAAGACTGCAGAATATCTACATCTGTTGCGCGTTCCCCATCAATCTCCATCTGAACTACTGCGGATTACACATTAATGTACAACTCTAGCAGGATGTGGAGAGGAAATATAACTCTCCCCTAAAAGCAGACTTAACCTTAGTCGAATAAGAGGCTTAGTCGAATGAAATTGTATTAGTCGGCTAGTGGTAAATACGATTACAGATATGGCGAGTCAGCATTGATGAACTCATCTTTGCAGCTGAAACTGACTCAGAAAACACTTATTTATAATAAATAATGAAAATATATTCTCCCGACACATTGAAAATTATAACTTTTGCTGGCACTTTAGCGTGGAATAGGCTATATTGCACCAATTAACTATATTTCAGTGTTATATGGTAGGTGGCGCTATTACACATCTGAAATATTACGGAATAATCTCCTGATCAAAACACATGCAAAGAAGCAGAAACAGCGATAGCATATGTAATCATATGCATAATAAAATACGGTAATCATCAACATGAAACAGCATATAAATCAAAACTGTCTAATGTTACTGAATGAAATTTCAACCCAGGAGGACTGTGAAGCTGGTTGATATATATAAATAAAGCAATATACATGTTACAAAATATTTGGATTTTAAAAGAAAATCATAGGTAATACAAACATATCAAGCAGATGAACTGTTTCCAACACTGATAATAAATCAGCATATTAAAATGATTTCTGAAAGATAATGTGACAGTGAAGACTAGAGTAATAATGCTGAAAATTTAACTTAAACACAGGAATCAATTATATTTTATATAATATTTCACAATATTAAATTTTTTTTCTGTATTTTTGATCTGTTAAATGTAGGCTTGATGAGCATAAGTGACTTCTTTGAAAAATATTTAAAAAAGTTACATTTCACAAACTTTTGACTGGTACTGTGTGTGTGTGTGTGTGTGTATGCATATGTATATTAGGGCTGTCAAATGATTAATCATGATTAATCACATCCAAAATAAAAGTTTGTGTTTACATAATATATGTGGGTTCACTGTGTATAATTTATATATATATATATATATATATATATATATATATATATATATATACACACACACACAGACATGCATGTAAGAAAAAAATATTATTTATATATAAAATAAAAATATTTCTTAAATATATACAAGCATGTGTATGTATTTATACATATAAAACAATTATACACAGTGCACCCACATATATTATGTAAACCGAAACTTTTATTTTGGATGCGAATTTATCACGAGTAATAATTTGACAGCCCTAATATATATATATATATATATATATATATATATATATATATATATATACAGTTAAGATTGAATATATATTTGCTATACACATATACATACATACATATATATATATATATATATATATATACACACACACACACACACACACACACACACACACACACACACACACACAGACATACACATATATATATACACACACACACACACACACACACACACACACACACACACACACACACACACATATATATATATATATATATATATATATAAAATACCTTTTCAAATTTCCAAGTACAAGCAAAGAAGATTAAGATAAAAAAGCTGATTTGTGATGTCATTTCCTGTCACATTTGAGTGAAATCTGGTGGATCATAAGCTCTGTGCTGTTCCCAGTAGCTTGAGGTTTTCAAATTGACATCAAACTGGTCCTCAAAAGTCCTCACACTGGCACTAGAGGGCAGCACAGATCCAGAGCAACAGCACAGAGTCTCATTCTCCAAACAATAGCATCGACAGAAGCAGCATATTTTTCAATTCAGCCTTTATTGTGCACAGTCATATATCTTCCAGTCATGCGTTTCCTATTGACATCTATGTTTATTAATGATACAGGAGGCATGATTTATGCTTTCTCGATACATGAGTAAATGCTGCTTCGTAAAAATATAGTGCACTTCGCTCAAACTGCCAGTGGGATTTAGAATGAAAAAGAACAACGCGATAGAAACTGTCAGAGGTGCAGGATCTTGTTTTCTCGCTCTTTTTTCTAAACAAACTCGTTTCGTTTCACCGTTGGAATGTCGGACTACACCTCCCAGGCTTGCACATTCTGAAGCAAATTTCAAGCATATTGAATTAATGTTAAAGTGGAGACACACGCAACTCAGCTTAAATAAAAGGCTTTGCTTATGACAGTGAGATGAAAAGGATGGATGAATGTATTACAGGTAATGACGCGCAGAACACAGAATATAGTGTATTGATCTAGAAAATAACTTTTTGTGTATATGCTAAACATGAACCTTATTACTCTTGATAGAGAGAGAAAGCGCTTGTTTTAGCCATGAACAAAAAATCAGATTGGTCAATGTTTTTTTTTTTTTCAGTTTATATACATCACAATTCTGCGAGATACAAATTCTGAAATCTTACATTTCTGATATTTCCCCTGCATGTCTTTGTTTATATCTCACAATTCTGATTATTAAGAATAAAGTCAGAATTGCAGTACAAGTATAAACTCAATTCTGAGGGAAAAAAAGTCTATGAAATTAAAAAGTCTGATTTACCTTTTTTATCTATATATCCCATTGTGGATACAAGCTACTGTAATTATACGAGATACTGTAATGTTTGAGCCAAACAATCTGCATTTTGAAGGGTTTTCTGCACCAAAATAAGCAGAAAGGTGCCTCAAACAGTATCAAGCTCTTAAAGGTGCCCTAGAATGTTTTTGTAATTATTTTATACAATTTTCTGGGTTAGCCTTATAATGTTAGTATGTTTTTTAGATAAAAATAGTCATAATTTAGTAATAAAAAGCATTTTTCCTAGCCTGATTTTAGCCTCTCTGATTTAAACACTCTGATTGAAGGGGCGTGTGTGCTGTGTGTAACCGACCTCTGCTGTGATTGGCTGACATGCTTGCATATGAAATAGCTATGCATTACATGTGAAACCCTCTCGAATAATTTTACTACAGCTATTATACATTTTTTACTATAACAACTATTGAGATTAACGAATCGTGAGATGTTTTTGAAGTATTGAAAGGAATCACTTGCGCTTCAGCCTACCCAGTGCTCTCGGAACAGGACACAACAATCTGAGAACAAGGACCCAAGGTCTAACTGTGACCAAGGAGCAGGAGCCGGAGCACAGATTTTTTAAATAAATGTATTGATATAAAGTGACTAACGTTTCGACGCACATGCCTCTTCTTCAGAGTCAAAGTTGTTTTTGAAGTATTTCGATCTATTCCCATCACATAAAATGTTGCTGTGATGAGCATTGAACAAGCAGAGGACAGTGTCGAATCGTGAGAGATGAAGATATTATCATTGTTACGCAGCTTCTGCACTCTCTCTAATGCTTTCACCAATGCAGACACGATCATATAAATAAGAGCTTTGTTGTGCAGTGTAACGTGCGTCATTGAATTCATAACGAGTTTGGCAAGGGTCCAGATAAACTCGCGCTGTGTAGAAAGATTGTTCTTTGATCGCTTTCTGTATATAATTAATTCACAATTGAAATACGTTTTTTTCATCCTACTAAAAGAAACGATGTGAAGTTGATATTTTAGTTAATGGCTTGACTTACTGATGCATAAACAGTATTGAACGATTTTGAGAGAAAGATTGAACCTGTCTTGAACAACAAACACATCAGAAGGTGTTGCTTGGTAACTTAGCTCAATCCGAGGCCAGTTCTTGGCCCAAGTTGAGGAGAACAGTCGTCTGTGAAATTTAACTTGTTTTTCAGAGGCTCGAATAAAGAAATAAAAAATACATTTGTGTTCATGTGTACATCCAAACACTGAGGAACTGCCATTCTTCGGCTGCACAGTTCCGCCTGTCATTAAACATGGGCTTGCATATGCAAATGTTTGGAGTCGTACATATTAATGATCCCGACTGTTGCATCACAATCGATGTTGTGTGTCAAAAATGAGATTTAAGCAGTCTCTCCAGAAAAACGTGATTATACGATCGCTGAATTCAATGCAAAATCAGCCAAAGTCGGCATATTTATGCGGGGGCCGCATTATTTCAAATGCGCGCACTTTCGCCGCATGAATTACCGATTTCCGATGCAAAATGTGCGGGATTTGCATGATTTCATAATCCTCGCATTTTCGTTGCAAAAAAGTCACATATATCTTAGCAGAAAGTTGAAAAATGTTGCGTTTGCTTCACACAGGAGCAGCCATTTCCCCTGTTTCCATGGGAACGTTATGAAGTGACGCAATTATGCGACGGGATAACTCACAGCGGAAGTTATTGCAGAGGCCAGACAGACTCACGGAGGCGATTGACATCTCACAAAATCGAACTTGTATAACTGTCTGTCGCACGTTCTACAGTCACATCGTTACTTAATAAACAACATAAGATAAAATAAGTAGCATCAAAAAGAATTTACCCGCACACATGGGGTGTTCGCACATGCAGGTGTTAACACTGGGGGTGTTAACACTGCAGACAGTTCAACAGGGAGCGCGCAGCTCTTAAAGTGGCCACACCTTATTTACACTCGTTAAAGTCTGAAATAAAACAAGATGAGAAATTAAATATTCCCAGCACTTTCTATGATGTAGTATGCTTGCTTATCAAAGGAAGTAATCAGAAATTAAAGCTGCAAGCAGCGATGGGCGGGCCCTCGCACCTGTAGCGCGTCGTGGTGTGAGGCGGCCGCGTTGCATATTCTGGAGCTCAGCCGGTGCGGCTGTGAATTTGCTACGCTGCTTCGTTAAAGGTCACTTCCTGTTGCCAGCAGGTGGCGCTATGACTGTTGGTGAATGTTGGCATGTAGATTTGTTCAGGGCGGGACTCTTGTCAAATGTGTAAAATTTGGTGCAGATCTGGGCATTTACAGCCAAGTTACTTCAACTTCCTGTTTCATGGCGAATCATCGACGCCACGGACACGCCCATTGACGAAACACGCAGATAGCACAACTTTACATCGTCAATGCCTTTAGAAGGCACAGCAGAAATGTGAAGTCGATCCGACTAAATCCCTAGGAGGAGTTCGTTAAAGTACGGAGTGTGTAAATCGTCCCAAAATGGCCACCAAATTCAAAATGGTGGACTTCCTGTTGAGTTTCAGGCATCGCTCCAAGAGACTTTTCTGTGCGTCTGGACATGGTAAATGTACCACAGAAATTTCGTACATGTCCGGTTGAAACATGCGGCGGAGGCTGCTTCGTTAAAGGTCATTTCCTGTTGCCACTAGGTGGCGCTAGTGACTGTGGGTGAATGTCGGCATGTGGATTTTGTTCAGGGGCGGGACTCTTGTCAAATGTGTAAAATTTCGTGCACGATCTGGGCATTTACAGCCAAGTTACTACAACTTCCTGTTTCATGGCGAATCATCGACGCCACGGACACGCCCATTGACAAAAACACGCAGATAGCACAACTTTACATCGTCAATGCCTTTAGAAGGCACAGCAGAAATTTGAAGTTCGATCCGACTAAATCCCTAGGAGGAGTTCGTTAAAGTACGGAGTGTGTAAATCGTCCCAAAATGGCCGCCAAATTCAAAATGGCGGACTTCCTGTCGAGTTTAGGGTAGGGGTTCTTGAGGCTTTTTTGTGCGTTTTGACATGATACACGTCCCCACCAAATTCCATGCATGTAGGTTGAACGTAGACGAGGGGCTAATTTTTTCCAATTTTCTAGGTGGCGCTAGCGAGCCATTTTGCCCCGCCCATCCGCGAAACCCACAAAATACGAAATTTTTCACCAGTCCTGACATGCATGCCAAATTTGGTGAGTTTTTGAGCATGTTGCGGCTGCAAAAATGGCGCTTACTTTGCAGAAAAAAAAAAAAATAAATAAATTAAAGCTGCAAGCAGCGATGGGCGGGCCCTCGCACCTGTAGCGCGTCGTGGTGTGAGGCGGCCGCGTTGCATATTCTGGAGCTCAGCCGGTGCAGCTGTGAATTTGCTACGCTGCTTCGTTAAAGGTCACTTCCTGTTGCCAGCAGGTGGCGCTATGACTGTTGGTGAATGTTGGCATGTAGATTTGTTCAGGGCGGGACTCTTGTCAAATGTGTAAAATTTGGTGCAGATCTGGACATTTACAGCCAAGTTACTACAACTTCCTGTTTCATGGCGAATTATCAGACGCCACGGACACGCCCATTGACGAAAACACGCAGATAGCACAACTTTACATCGCCAATACCTTTAGAAGGCACAGCAGAAATGTGAAGTCGATCCAACTAAATCCCTAGGAGGAGTTCGTTAAAGTACGTAATGAGTAAATAATCCAAAAATGGCGGTAAAATTAGAAATGGCCGACTTCCTGTTGAGTTTAGAGCATCGCTCCAAGAGAGTTTTCTGTGCGTCTGGACATGGTAGATGTACCACAGAAATTTCGTACATGTCGAGTCAAACATGCGGCGGAGGCTGCTTCGTTAAAGGTCATTTCCTGTTGCCACTAGGTGGCGCTATGACTGTGGGTGAATGTCGGCATGTGGATTTGTTCAGGGCGGGACTCTTGTCAAATGTGTAAAATTTCGTGCAGATCTGGGCATTTACAGCCAAGTTACTACAACTTCCTGTTTCAAGGCGAATCATTCGACGCCACGGACACGCCCATTGACGAAAACACGCAGATAGCACAACTTTACATCGTCAATGCCTTTAGAAGGCACAGCAAGAATTTGAAGTCGATCCGACTAAATCCTAGGAGGAGTTCGTTAAAGTACGGAGTGTGTAAATCGTCCCAAATGGCCGCCAAATTCAAAATGGCGGACTTCCTGTCGAGTTTAGGGTAGGGGTTCTTGAGGTTTTTTGTGCATCTTGATATGATACACGTCCCCACCAAATTTCGTGCATGTAGGTTGAACGTGGACGAGGGGCTAATTTTTTCCAATTTTCTAGGTGGCGCTAGCGAGCCATTTTGCCACACCCATCCGCGAAACCCACAAAATACGAAATTTTTCACCAGTCCTGACATGCGTGGCAAATTTGGTGAGTTTTTGAGCATGTTGCGGCCACGGAAATGGCGCTTACTTTGCAGAAAGAAGAAAAAAAGAAAAAATAATAATAATAAAAAAATAACTCCAACAGTTTCAATAGGGCCTCGCACAGCTAGTGCTCGGGCCCTAAAAAAAAATAAATAAAAAAAAATAAAATAAATAACCCTAACAGTTTCAATAGTGCCTCGCACAGCTAGTGCTCGGGCCCTAAAAAATAATAACCCTAACAGTTTCAATAGGGCCTCGCACAGCTAGTGCTCGGGCCCTAATGACTCTTTACATTAAGGTAGTTGCCTAGTGAGAACTAGCCTTGTAATACCAGACTGCTACTTCACTTTGCTCCGTAGACAGAGTCTGGAATGGCATAATAGAGAACTGTTTTCTCTCTCTCAGGGGGCGCTTCTCTGAAGTTTAAAATCATTGGTTACCCGTAAGCCAATCAGATAAGTTTATTTATGACGCATGTTCTGCGCCGACACAGCCGCATGGAACCACAGACATTATGCATCGAACTCAAATCTATTATCGAACTTCCACTGCAAACAGGGAGCGGCGTTTTTGTAAGGGCTGCCAAATGTGTGGCAACCGGGAATTAACAATTCTCAAACTAGGTTATTTATATGATTCACTCTGAGCTGCGGCCGCCCAGTCGTTTCGGTTTTCGATTTCTCTAACCAATCTCGGTGCTTCACGTGAACGTCACAGCTCTCAGCCCGCCCTCTGTTCGTTGATTGGCCGGCTGTTTTCAGGCCGGTGGAAAACTGAAAGATAGGCCGCTACTGTCAGACTCACTACAGGAGCGAAGTGAAATTCAGCGGAAGTAGGAAGTCTAATGTAGTCAGGCTAAGTGAGAACAGGTTGTTGGGGGAAACACTTTTTCTCTTTTTCATCAAACCGCAGTTTTTGCAAGTACCCGCAATTTTTGCAAGTTCCCGCAATTTCATCGCATAAAATTTCCATAAACATCCGCACATTCCATCGCATTTATAAAGAAAACGGGGCCGCGTAATCAAGGAACTCGCGTTTTTCTGGAAGGACTGTTTAAGTAAGGAGAAAACAATAGTGTTTGAGACTCAGTGTATGTCATGTCCATGTGCTGAACTCTTGTTATTTAACTATGCCAAAATGAATTCAATTTCACATTCCAGGGCACCTTTAAGCAAAGTATCCCATCTCAGCTACTCTCAAAGTTGCTGTAAGTTTGCAATGCATTATCCGTGAGTGGGTCTCAGCAGTGAGCAACTGCATGAGTACATTGTCTTTGTTTTCCCTTTAAGTAAGCAACCTACTTTTGACTAGACCTTTTCATCTTTATTTGCTTTAGAAAATCTTTTGATTCAGGGAACGTTCTCTGTGAAACGAGACGGCTCTGAAATTGGCAGTGGGTTTGCCAATAGCTTGTACGCTCACTGCACCCACTGGTCAGTCATTAGATTCCCCAACATACTCTGTGATGTGTTTTATAGCCTTGGAACAATAATCCCAAAAACAAGATGAAACAAAAGCAGTTTGCTTTAAAAAAAGGAGGCAAATTCTGATTAACACACCACCCATTAGAAATACCGTTGTGCCACTATCAGCGCCAGGACTCCTGTGGTGTGGTCGGGCAACGCTGGCATTATCTTCCAACCGCACATTGGCAGCTGTGCTCCCAGAGAAAGAGCGTCTACCCCTGTTGACCAGCGCTAATCAATCCACGCAAGTGCATCTGTCTTTTGTTAAGGCCTAACAGATTGTGCTAAAGGAGTGAAACGTTAGTGTCTCTGTACCCTATTAGCGCAATTGTTCCAGTTTATCTGCGCGATGCAGGCTTCGCAAGCTAGCTTTCAATGCTGTCTCACCTTAGTCTCATTTTTGATGTGGAATGCTTCAATAAGCCAGAGGTCAAGGGTTAAATAAAGAGGGCGGCTGACAGCCGTCATCAGATCTGAAAAAAGGAGCGAATTGTTTGTTTTAGCACATTAAATTAAAAAATAATTAAGTTTTGTAGGTGTGTAGAGCCTAATAGATGGATTAGAGTTCTCAGACGGGTTAGATCGAGCCCGAACAAACCCGACGGGACCCGCGGGTTGCGGGCCGGGTTCGGGTCGAAAATATAAGCAAATGACTCGGGTCAGGGTCGGACCTCGGGCTTAATCTTTTCCACCCAGTAAAAAAACAAACAAATTATTATAATCATCGCTGCTGTTCACCGTAAAGAAAGTCTGGCTGCTGCGTGCAAAGTCCATCGCGGGTGGCTGGCAGAGAGGAGAACACGCCTCAGTCTATCCACTGTGGACGCACTGATCTTCCTCCACGATGCCTATTATAAGCATATGATTATGTTTGTAGGCTAGGTCTATTTTGTTTCAAAACTCGTAGCCCGCCTGCTAGTTTCAAAACGCGGTCGGAAGACTAGGAAAAGGAAAAGAGAATCTGACTGCGTGAGAAACCTGACAGGAGTCCCGCTCTCGGTCGAGCTTTATACTCATTGGCGCGAGCTCAAAAGCAGCACTGGATGCAACGGTGATGCTGACCTGGCGATCTTGTTGATGGACTAGTAAGTCAACCTTTCTAAGTTTGTGCTCATTTTATTTTGTGATTTCACCGGAATGAATAGACGCGCAACGGCAATAGACTGTACTAGAACGCGTGCGCGTCCAACCAAGGCATTCTCACCCCCAAGGGTAGGGTAGGGTTACACGCAATCCTAGGGCGTCATGGACTGACGCTAGAGGGCGCCCCAAAGCGTCAGATATTGAAGCTTGGTCAAATGCTTCCCAAGGCGTCAGTTAGGTGACGCCTTGGGGGTGAGAATGCCTTGGCGCGTCCGATTCGGGCCGCGGGCCGGGTTCGGGCGGATAATTCATGTTGATGTGTCGGGTTACATCGGGTCGGGCTTCAAAAGCCACGGGCCAGGTCGGGTCGGGTAATAATTTTCAGGCCCAGTTGAGAACTCTAAGATGGATATCACGCAGATCACTTCCTTAGCTGTCCGATCATGAATACAAAAGACTCCCGACACTTTTTTTTTAAGAAAAACAGAGCTTGGAATGGACAAAATGGATGGACAAAATGCTTTAACATGTGCTGTTTAAACAGCTTGGGCTTCATATCTCCTCATATCAGTCACCCAAACTTGGCATAATCATACAGATATGACAATAATATTCAAATATTTTGGCAAAGTGTAAGCTTAGAGACAGAAAAGCCAGTCCCGTCGATAAGAAAGTTAAAATGCTTTTTTTCCTTTTTGATATCTCCGTCTTTTGGCTCTCCTCATTTGGCACAATCTTATCGAATCTAGAGGCTATTTTCCCTCTTCTGCTAATCCATTGCCAGTGGTTCTGTCGTTCCTCTGGAGGAAAAAGAGAAAGGAAAAAAGGGACGGGAGGATAGGAAGACGTGGTTTGGTCCCAGGCTGTTATTGAGGGCTCAGATTGGGCCTGGCACAGGGGATAAGAGAGAAATAATTATCCAGCCTGCTGAAGCATGACAGCTTCTCTCTTCACCCAGAGTGAAGGAGATGAAGCATTATGTCAAAAAATCAGCTCGCAAAACATAGACAAATCTTGACACCGCCATTCCGGGTATCACTTCGTGTTAGGAGACACTTGAGAACTGCCGGTGGACTTTTCTTGATTGACAGCTTTTGACAGGATCTTTCTTCCGGCTTTTGGCTGGAGCTAAATGTATCGAATGCTTCTTGGTCAACATAAGTTTCAGGATGTACGGATGCATAAAAAAGAGAAATGTTTGAATTTTGGGAATGTCATATTTCTCAAAAATAACAGCTTCATGATGGTGGCACACTCGGATCCCTTTATTAGGGCTCTTTGATTTCCAAAGTGACGAAATTATGGAATTGAGCCATTCAAGTCATTCAAATATACAGTAAAATGCAGAATGGCATGAAATTTGAAAACTTTTCGGTGTATAAGTGAAATCTAGGGCTGTTCATTTATTCAAATTGAATATTAAATTGCAAAAAGACAGCTATTTAAATAGGTCTCTGTGAATGAGTTGCATCTACTGAATATACTGAAGCAAGAGTGATGCTCGTGGTTTCAGGATCTGACGTTTCGTTTGAGGACAATCCACATTAATATCATCTCCAGAGATGCTCTCATAACATATTCAAACAAAAAAATGGACTGAAAGGTCCAAAATAAATGTTTTGTTTAACTTGAAGAAACTGTGACAGAAATATATATTACTATTGTGCAGTAGAATGCAGATCTCAAAGTATTAATACAAATAAAAGTTAAAACTTTTTTTTTTACTGTAAACCTCTGTTGTGCAGCACTTTGTTTAACCAAAACTAAATTTTCAAAGTTAAAAGATTAAATTGCCAATGTTTTATGTTCTTTTTAATACTAAATCCACAAAAACATTCGGTAAACATTTTGTAAAAAATCCCGTTTCTCTAAAAGTTATTAAATTGTTATTTTTATATGAATTCAATTTATTCGTCATGCTTTTTTATTATTATTAAACTGTTCTGAAACCATTAAAACAGAAACCATTGAATTCAAGGAAAGTAAAATGGAATTTTGGGAATTTTTTTTACGGATTTCATCAGGCTGGGTCTATGTTTCCCTGAAAGTCCCTCAATCTCCCTTATTCCAAGAATCTCTCTTCTCCGTAGAGACGCCACTGAACCGCTCTCTCGAAACACGTGCCATTTCCTCTCAAAGATCCAGCAAATCAACAGTGGCTACCCTAGATTGCTAACGTCTTTTATCTCCCGTACCACGTGAAGTTTCAGTCAGACACGTGGCTGCTCTCTTCTTCTTTCCGAGAAAGAAAAGAAACCAATCAAAGCAGAAATGGATTTGTAGACATTGACTTGGAGAGGGGGGATTTGCAGTGTGTCCTGGTGAATTGAAACCTTGCATCGGCTGTATCCGCTTCAAGGTCTGCATCTCTTGTGCCTTAGTGGTGGGGTTGTGAACTGTGACAACTACCGCTTCAGGATGAAGCATATCAGAGATGAGCTAGACCATCCTTTCAGATGGCACGTACATTCAATTCTCTCTCAACAAACAGGATTCAATACTGTTAATACAGAGAAAGACAGACTGAGTTTTTTGAGGACGTGAACACTCATATGTTCCAAACAAACACATGCTCAAACTCTTTAGATGGAAATTTGAATCATTTTGACTGGACGATCAATGAAATGGCCTTCAGTATTTCCTCAAACCTGTTATTATTTTTTTTAACAAGTTGTCTTCACTTGTTAACATTTTTAATTTATCACATATTTATCGTGAAATTGAGCATACATCATTTCTTATTAAACACATTTATTTTGTCATCATTAGCTATATCCAGCAAAGTAAACTATTATTTCTGTGAGCTTTTTCTTAGAGGAAATGTACAAAAAAGGGACACTTGGAAATTCCAAAAGAACACCTAATATCCAAATGATATAAGGAGTCCATATTATTCATACATTTACGCACACCAAAGCACACACGGAAACATAACTTAACAAAACTTTTCAGAATTCAGTGCCCAGTATGTGTACTTTTTAACATCAAAGAGCTTTTTACAGGTACATTTGTAGAGCTGTCCAAACCATAGTGGACATTATTGAATTCACTCATTCAATCCCAGATGTATGCTCAACAGCTGTCTGAATTCGCTCAGTTGTTTTCATTAAATTCTTTAAGTGAACTAAATTAGTGGACTAACATACTGTAGGTAATAGTGATTGAGGGTTTAGGCTATATGTTAACACAGACATGATTCTGAAGAGAAAACACAAAAGTGGCGTTGCGTTATCACTTTTATTCTGCGTTTTAGACGAGCGTTTGGGTGGGAAATCCGCGTGCATATGATGACGCAAAAGAGTGTGAAATTCATTGTAGTATGCACTCCAGGTGGCTAGATGGCAACGTGAAGCACTGCCACACAACACCACCAAGTCCGCACGCCTCCGTACAACCTTCACTGTCTAGCAGACTTTTGCATTTTTACCGTTTACACGTTTACGCGGCAGTGGAGCGTTTTAAGTGGTTTCACTTTTTGCGTTTTTAAGTCCCCAAAACGCTGTCGCCATGTAAACGAAAGGCACATCCAATAAAATACTTTTACGTTTTCACCCGCGGAGCGTTCTCGAAACAGGGCCTTTGTGAGCGATTTCAGATTCAGTGTATGTCTCACTTGTTGACTTTCTTTGCGAGAGCTGCCTCCAGTGTGAATGAGTTCAACGTTTTGCTCAAATTGCCAAAAATACAACATATCTTTCCAAATGAGCAAACTTTTGGCCTAAAAGAGACATAAGCATTGTAAATATAACAAAACACAGAGATGCATATCAGGTTAAAGCTGCGGTCGGCAACTATGGCTGATTGAGTGGACTTTGGCAACATTTTGAATGTTTACAACTCATATGGCCCTCCCCCACTTTTAACGAATACCCTCCCACAGAGTTCGTGCTCGAGTGCGTGCGCACCAGGTTTTCTGTGACGCAACCGTCTTCAGCGTCTGACCGACCATCAGCATTCATCAACACCATGGATTATTTGGAGGTATTCTGCCCTGGCTAATCTACCGAATCTATTGCAATTGCTAACGTAATTAATACTCTATTGGTTTGTTAGTGTTCTGCCATCACTCTTCCTTACTGCACGAACTTCAGGCGTGTGCATGTGATTGTAACGTGCGCGAGGGGTGGCGTGTGCCCGATCTGTGATTGACAGTCAGATCTCACACCCCCCTGGGCTGATTGGACACAGATCGGATTATAGTGTCGATTTCACTGAATATGATAGAAAAAATTTTGCCGATGGCAGCTTTAATGTAATTTTTCCCGACTAACAAAACTGTTGATTGGCAAGTCCTGTAGACTGTGGTAGACCAAAAAACTCACATTCTGGCAAACTTGGAAAACCCAGACAACTTCCAGCAAATTTAGATTTGCTCTGAAAATTAGTCCGGCAAAGAGCTCATTCAAGCCCATTTCCAATCCGTCGAAATCGAGGCACTAATCAGAAACGTTGGGGCGGGGTTTACATGATAATCCCAGCAAACAAATTTAGGTTCTGGGAACGTTAGTTTTTGGTTCCCAGAACGTTCTTAGAAATTTCCTTTAAGGGTTAAGGGAACGTTCCCGGAACATTCTCCTTATGTTTTAAAAATGGAACCTAAAAATAACCTACATGGAACGTTCCTATAACGTTCTTGTTTGGTTCCCAAAAAATAACCTCAGGGGACCATTCGGGGAAAGATCAGGGGAACGTTCTGTGTTTGTTGGGATGACAGCGCTGGGATTTTAAAGCAGATTTTGTAGCCTGCATTACAACGATAGATGCTGCAGTCGAACATCACTCGTTCGACTCACCTATCGCCTATTGTTTTAAGCGATTTGAACCTTTTCTTTTTGTTAAAAACTGAGCAAAGAACAACACTCTAAGATGTTTCTACGCTGCTCTGCATACGTCATCTCCATCGCTCTGAATGGTTTTAGGTCTACCCGCGACATCCGTTGGTGACGCCCCTCTGGAAATGATTTGTCTATGAGGCTTTGCCAGACCATAACTCAGTTACAACTGAGAATGGTCTGGTTTTAACCAGGCTATTTTTTTGGAATGTGGGTATAGACAATATTAACAGTATATTGATACTTCATGTTTTGAATGTCACGGTTATCGTCAATACTGGTATACTGGTTTTGAAATCGTATTGGTCTTAAGATTCTGCTCAAATATACGCTGATGCTTTTCGCTTACAGTGTATACAGAAAAACCTACAGACTGGAGAACCTGTCATGTTATGCCTGGTTAGGATACCATGGCTTCTGCCGACTGGCTTAAAGGGGCTATCAAACGTACTGTACTGCCATCTCTATGTGTGTGTGTGTGTGTGACCGTTAGACCGTCTTAAAAAAAAAAAGGGGAAAAAAGATGCACGCGAATGCCCATCACAGCTCAATTTAAAACCTGACGACGGATGCAGGCTCATTTATGAGAGAAATCTGAAGGTCTCAAAGGTCTCGGAAGACAATGTGCTGCAGATATAAAGAGGGAAATGGAGAAATGGAAAACTGATAAAAAGAAAAAAAAACACCACACACACACACACACACACACACACACACACACACACACACACACACACACACACACACACACACACACACACTACAGGCCCCAATATAGTCTTTTTTTGTTCTTCGCTTAAGGGTAGAAAAAAATTTGACATACATTATGTGACCAGCAATATACTGTTAGTACGCCGCCCACACTTCTGAGAGCGACATTTAAATTAATATGTAAATATGAGCTGTGCGCCTTTCTCAAAAAAAAAAAAAAATAAATAAAATTATAAAACAAAAAGCATTTAAATTAAGCACAAGAAAAGCATCTGATCATAACAACGTAAAAATGTTTGCACGTTTATTTTTATAGCACTTTACACAACAGATTGATTAAAATCAAGCAGATTTATTGTATCAAACATGAAAAACAATGTCAGAGCCTAATTTAATCAGAAGTGCAACTTCATTTTCTACTGTAAAGCAGCTCCTCCAGTGTGTTCATGTTTTTATGTCCGCGAACAACGTCTTACCTCAACAGACTGAACAGGAGAAATGAATCAGAGAAGAGTTGTATGTGAAAAAGGCGGAGCTTCCGCGCCGCCACTGACCAATGGTAGCACAAAGGTGTTTACCAGCCGGAGCGAACTTTTCCGGAAAGTTTGCTTCACTCAGAAAAATGAACTAAGAAGGTTGTGCACTTTACATAATATATTTATATATAGTTTACTTTTAATAATTGTGTTTTTTTACTTTAAATGTTTGTTTTTTCTATTAAGGTCTATGTAATTGTGTCTCAACTTAACAGTACAAAATCCTAATGTGTTGTCTAAACACAAACCATTTATGTTAAGTAAAAAAAGTGTACATCCAGAGGGTGGCAGGATAATGCGAGACGACTGCCATTTTGCCCGAACTTAATTTGATTGTGTTCAATCTGCTTAAATCTACGAAAAAAATAACTTAATCCGTTTGTGTTGGATTACATGATTGATTTGTGTTGCCCTAACTGAAACTGGGCAGGGCTTTTAGTTCCCAGCATGCTTTGCATATGGTCGAATTAAGAGAAAATAAATGTTAAAATTAAGCGTTATTTTATGTCTTTTTGAGAAATTTAGACAAGGGGAAGACATGATAGTGTGTAATAGTGTTTATATTACATTGGAATTATTAAACCATTTAAATTACAGTAGGTTACCATTGTGGAGAAGAGTGGAGCATTTTGTTTGCCTGTCGACTGGTTTCATTATTTTCTATTGCTTTGGATGAAGGAGCATGTAAATCTAAACATTCAAAATGCTAATATGTGCTACGGCTAGCAAATAGCTAGCTAAAGTCTATCAATTTAATTAAATGTCACTGAATCAAAGGAAATATAAATGGATGAATGAATATAATAAAATGCCTTTGAATCATGTTGAGACTACTTAAATTGGGTAATTTAAAATTACTTAATTCCATTATGTTGAAGTTACATGAAAAAATATGTTTAACGTAATCCAGTTAACGAAAAAAAATTAAAGCCAACATATAATTTTTTTGAGTGTTTGGCAAGTTGTTTTGAACTCCCAAAACATACTCCAAACAAACTTAGTTTCAGCCTGATTTTGTTCGAAATGACATCACATTAGTTCAATTTTCTTTTTGCTTAAAGTACACTGCTGTGCACAAATCTTAGGCACGTCAGTAGTTTGACCTCCCAAACAATGGTATGATTTATATCTTTTGCTGTACGTCAGTAGGAAATTTCAATTAACATTTCCAAACAATAATTTTGCCATGAATTGTAATAATCCAGTGAGATTCTTGACAATACATGAAGAATATGCAGAAATGATAAAAAATGAAAAACAGGATGATAAAAAAGGGAAAGCAATCAAGCAAGCATGATGAGAAATCTGACACGTCAGTCAAGACGGCATATTTCATTTCCTCTCATGAAGCCTTTCGCTCATGCGTGTGCGCACACACACACACACACTGCTGCTGTGTTGAGTGGCTGACATCAACAGACAGCGGCAGGAACATTATTCATCCCGGAGAGAGACGTGTCGTCAGTGACAGACAGACATAAATATCCCATAACACCCTCAGAGGGGTTAATGTGTGTCGATCAGAGAGCATTGAGACAGGGGAACAGAGATGTTCAACAGACAGCAGATGTATCACACATGCACAAGAGCACAGGAACACATGCAACACTCACAGGCCCGTCACTACACGCCGAATACAGGAGAGCAGACAAGCACTTCGGAGAGGAAATCCTGCTAAATATAGGAAGATACTCGACAGAGAATCAACTGACACAGTCACAAATGTATGAAGTGGGATCCTGCTAAATTTGAATTGACTTGAATTTCACTGAAACAGAACGACTATTGTATCTGAGTGACTCAGTGTCATTTCTTTAATATTAGAACTGGTTGATGGTATACTTTAGTTTTTTTTTGTGGATGGCTTAATGCACACTAGATGTTCATGGTACAACTATACAAGACAGGTATTATGCCATATGGAGGTGGTGAAGACAGGACCTAAAGTATCTTTTTGATACATTACTGACATTACTTTCCTTCTTGACTGACATTTACCTACTGTAGATATCCAAATTGTCAAAAAAAAAAATAACAGTTTACGATTCCTTAATGGTTACACAATGACGATTCTTTTAGTACTAGAATAAAAATTAAAGCTGTTTAATGACTTTTAATAAGTCTTTTAAAAGGCAGCATTAATGCAATCCAATAAGAGGCCTTAATTAACATATTAAACAACAATACTAACAGAAAATGTAGTATTTTTTTTGAACAACGATTCAAAAGCTGGTAAGACTCTTAATATTTTTGAAAGAAGTATTTTATGTTCACCAAGGCTGCAGTTATTTAATAAAAAAATACAATAAAAATGTACAAAAAATATCTCAATTTTAATATATTTTTTACCTGTGATGCAAAGCTGAATTTCAGCACTTCAGTGTCACATGATCCTTCAGAAATCATTTTAATATAATTAGTGGAAACCTTAATTTGTGTTCTTTGGTGAATATAAAGTTGAAAAAAACAACAACATACATTTAATGCATCTAATATTCATTTATTTAAGTTTTTTTTCTTTAAAGAGTAACTAAACCTTAAACCAACTTTTTTAGTTAATGATCTGTAAGAATGGATCTTTATTAATACCAGTCATTGATTCGAGTAACTTTTTTGACATTTGTGTATAAAGTGTTTTATTTCTACAATATATGGTGTAAATCGTCTTAGTGCTGCCCTCTTCAGGTTGAACAGTGGCTACTGCAGTTGAATTTTCCTATTGGATGTTCCGCACTTCGTGACGTACGCAGGTTTCAGCTCACCACGCTCTTGGTACGAGCGGCAGTATAAAAACCAGCTTGTTTTGTCAAAACCACTGTAGCGACTCAGGAGTTGGAATTGCGAGTATTGAAAACGATCAGGATAGAGTGTTTTAGCATCTATTTCGTCCCCTCTATCTCCGCTGGGGTCTGCCCACTTTTTCAGCATTTTTCAAATATTGCCAGAGGGTGGAGTCATAGCCTAGAAATCTAGACGCACCCTAGCGGCAGCAAAAATTATTTTGCCGCAAAGTGTGGTCTAGCAACTCTCCGTTGACTTTCGAAGTGGAAAAACCAAACTCTGGTAGGGCCAATCACATCGTGTATAGAGTCGGCGGGCGTGCTTAACATAATGACGACAGAGTTGAGACGGTCAGAGCAGAGCTCGGACATACTCGGTTTTAGTCGTTCATCCTCGGATGCAGCCGGCGCCGCGTGCGCTGTTACAAAAAAGCTGTGGCGAAACAATCAACTTGTAATTTTTGCCGCAGTCGTGCTGTGGCGTCGAGGATAAAGGCGTTACTCCGTGTCAGCGCGCGCTCTGATCGGTATAGGCGCACAGACCTCTCCCGAATCATCTCAAGCAAGCACCACTACTCCGCCCCGTTTCCCTCGTAAGCTGATATTAGTATTTAAACATTCTCTATGATATTATTTTATTAATGACACACTGTCTCTTGCTCTCTCATACACATGCACACATATACTGTCTCTTTTCTCTCTCACACATATGTAGGCAAGTTATAAATTCTTTAGACTTTTAATGATTAGTGTTTTAAAGTTTGTGGGTCGTGTGAAAAAAAAAATCCCTTATTTTGGGGATGGATTCTGGGAAATCTCCCTTATTTTCAATGATCAATGTTGACAGCTGGACTGGATACGGTAAAAGTTTATTATCAACTTGCTCCGCTGAGTACGTCACATTCTTCATTGCTCTGATTGGCTGTAGCGCTATCCAATTGCGTGCAGAGAAAATTTGAAAGACAACTGTGGAACAGAGAAGTTATGTAAAATACAACATATAAATGAAGAGTTCAGATGCAAAAGCCTCTAAATGCCATTTGAAATTTTCTTCAAAATGACCATTTTTATCAAGCTTGTATATTTAAGTTCAGATAATTTCACTTAAATGACAATTAATAGGTAATCTTCATTGCCATTTAAGTGAAATTACTGAACTTAAATATACAAGCTTGATAAAAATGGGTCATTTTAGAAGAAAATTTCAAATGGCATTTATAGGCTTTTGCATCTGAACTCTTCAAATATAAAAATATTAATGCTCTACAAACAAACCACTACTAACTAGTCAACAAGTTGACAATTCAACCATCCCTGTAATTGACTGCAAACGCTGGAATGAAAAGTCTGCTTTTTACATTCAAAGAAATGTGCATTTGGTAATCAAGAAAAGTGATTTCCAAATGTGGTTTGATGTTGACATGAATACACACAGACTGTTGCATTTGACTCACCTATACCTTCCTGAAGTGAAATGTATCATCCAATACACCAAATAAAACCTTCACCTCCTCAATACAAGGCAGAATTTTCAGACAACCAAATTCAATGCCGACAGATCTAACCGAGGCCATCCAACCCTCACACACACTCTTCACTGCTGGCCTCGAGATCCGCTAGCTGTACTCAAGCTGTGTGCGTTTACAGTTTTTTTTCCCATGACAGGTCTGGGGTTGAAAAATTTATAGCAGTGCATTTTTGCACCGGACGTTCCCAACAGTTACTTCAATCATGGAGTCCTGCCACAAGTAAACTGCGGCACTGCGTTTTGCTTCTGTGAGCCAGAACTACTTTATTAAATTGAGAAAATGCATAATACACACAGAATGGCATGCATAATCACCTCTGAGACTCGTCGCAACAAACCAAAACCGCATATAAAAGGCCGACCCTCCTACTTTGTTCACGACGCTCCGTGGCCAATCAAAATTAATTTATTCTAATGTATTCGTGCAGAAGGTCAATTATCCAAATGATTCAGATTCCGATTGCTCCGGACCTTAGAAACCAATGAGGCATCTAAAGGGCATCTGTGTGTTTTTTGCAAGGCAAATCTTCCTCTTTTAGTTACAGTTTAGAGACGTCTCAGCCTTTGTAAAAACGACACTTGCTAATGGCAGCAGAACTGGTCTTTAACAACAGCCGTAAATGCAAGCCTATTAAACATTAGCTGGCAGTGGAAGCTATTGCCGGACAAGGACGGGGAGCGATGATCAGTTATGTTCCATTAAAAATGTGTGAAATGAGTTTGTAAAGTTGTAAATAGCTTAAGATACTTATTAAGTCTAAATAGTTTTTCTCATCCATTGTCACATGGACCATATATTTAAAAGGTGCAATCAGAAATCTTTCCCTCAAAGTTCCCACAAAGAAATCAACTGCACGCAGCACGCCCACTATGTAACGTCCCGCAGACACGGGCCATGGCCTTGTTGACTGGCATTTTTCATCGCTAGGGTTGGGAACTGAGAACCGGTTCTTATCCAGAACCAGTAGTGTTTTTGAAAAATAACCGGAACCGTGCAAAATTTAGGGCTGTAGTCAACCAAAGAAATCCTTAAGTCGACCATGGTCTTGTCCTGCACAACGATTAGTCGACTAAAAAAAAAACACAAAAAAACGGATGTTTTGATTTAACATTTTTTAAACAATTGTCATAGAGCATAGTGCTGGGCGGTAAACCGGTTCAAACCGAAAACCGGTTTATATTTTCGTCACGATTTTGATTTTGAATAAACCGCCATACCGGTTTAATTACACAACGTTCGGAACGACCGTTACGCTGCGCGACCATGAGTGCAGTGCGCGACACTGTTTCAGACGGACCCTTTACCCGTTGCACTACTGAGCACTGACGAGTGTAAACAAACAGCAGCGCTCTGTTACGTTACATGGACGATGGATGCTGAAGAATTAGTACAACATGACAGTGATGACACCGAAGAAGAACTTGTGCCAAAAAGAGGAGCCGGGTCTGTTGTTTGGAGGTTTTTTGTTTTCCAAAAATCCGACGTCGACCAAACAACCATTTTATGTAAGTGCTGTCGGGCTAAAATTCTCCGCTGGGGAGAATGACCCGGCAACACAAGCAAATTGCTCCAGCGCCTTAGCCGCAAACATGTCTTGGAATATCAAGAATGTATTAAATCAGCCGCGGATTCAGCCGTGGATTTAGCGCCCTCCACATCAGCATGTAACACAGGGAAAGCTAAAGAAAAGTCGAGCCAAATATTGTTTCCATTATACAGGATAATCATGTGTGCCAAGTAAGTTAGCACTTTATATTTATTTTATGTTTGTTCTGGTTTCGAAGCAATACTTTTGAAGGAATAACTAATGCAAGTTGCATAATTTTGTTTTAATTTCTTTAATAGACCTCAAAAGCAATGCAAGACAAGATTTCCTTTTATATTTACTTGAATGCACGTAATGTTCCTGGATTTGTACTTGAACTAGCAAAAGTATTCCAAGTTGTTCTAATTGTGTTGTTTAAAATAAAAGTTCTGTATTTTGACTGCCGTTGTCTTTGCATTTTGATTCCTCACTTCATTAGAAT
The DNA here is from genome assembly GCA_030378365.1 of Hybognathus amarus. Classification (NCBI taxonomy): domain Eukaryota; kingdom Metazoa; phylum Chordata; class Actinopteri; order Cypriniformes; family Leuciscidae; genus Hybognathus; species Hybognathus amarus. The sequence continues at coordinate 29,310 of JAQIUQ010000768.1, read as the reverse complement.
CATGAATGGCTCTTATTTGTAAACAGCATAATTTTCTGGGGCCATGCAAACCTGTATTACTAGTGTGGAATTATTCTACAATATTCACTAATGACAGTAAAATAGACCATCCTAAGTCAATTTACTGCAGTAATTCCTCTCTTAACCAGTAGAAAATGCATTGAACACCTGACTATGCATAAAAAATAAATAAAAAAAAACGAACCGAAAAAAACGAAAAACCGTTATGATTTTGAAAAAAACCGTGATATCAATTTTTGGTCAAACCGCCCAGCACTAATAGAGCATTTATAAAACAACAACGAAAAAACATAACAAATAAATAAAACTTATATTAATAATACAATTCTTTGAAAATTAAGTGATTTTTTAACTGCAAAAAGTGAGGAGCACTAGCTCTATGGTGACATTCACAACAATCTAATATAACACTATCTGCCACATAATGAAAAATTCTAACAAAAGCTCTCGTTTATACAGGCTGTTTTCTTCTTTACTTACACAGCTATGGGTTAACTTTTGTCCAGTCGATCTGTTAGGCGTTTTAAACAACAGACAAAATAGCCTAAAAACTATCTGAAATCTAGGCTCTGTTGTAAGATAGCATATACGTTTATTTTCGTTTTGTTACATTATTTAGGCTACTTTCAAATGAGTCAAGTGTACAAATAAAAACCTATTAAGAAAACAATCTATTGAGTCAGTATGATAAAGCCGTTAAAAGAGCTGCTCACGTCTTTTGCGCGCTCAAGTTTGATTTCAAATAGGCACGTGATGTGCGCGCTCATAATGGAGCAAGCGCGTTCGCCACCGTCGCCTACCTCCACAAAAATGTAGCCAGACAAAAGATTTTGATTTCTTGGACATTCTGTCGACTAAAGTAGCGTGAACTGAATGAATACAGCAAAACTACCTACCGGTACATCCATTACTGAGCGCGAGCAGCAGCGCAGCCAGTAGGTGCGGTTCCCGAGTGTGTTATGTGTGTGCGCTGTGCACTGTGGCGCATTTAAAGTTGGGGATAAAACATAGGCTAATTATATTTAGAATACAGTAATAAATAACTGCTTTATAAAGGAATAAATATCAAGGAGTAAATCATTGAAAATGTATTTCTATTGGCAAAAAAAAAAAAAATGCGACTGGTCGACCAATAAGAATGTCAGTCGACCAAGACGGCATCGAACTGATTAGTCGACTAAACGACTAAAGTTGACAGCCCTAGCAAAATTCCTATGTTTTCGGTTCCGAAAACGGTTCTCAGTGCGATATGTGGGCATTCGGCGAAGTGCTGGGAGTAACGTCAGATTATCCTTAGCGTCTCACCTCAAGGCGAGAGAGAGAGAAAGAGAAAGGGTGTAGAGCTGCATTATTAATCTTTAAAAGATTTTTATTCAAACACCCACGCCATCTTATTCCATCCTAAATGTCAAAAAACGTTACCCCTGAAGTTGCGGTTTGCTCTCACGCGCGCTGCATTTGTCACACACACACACACATGCGCCCAGTCACTATCTAGTAGCCTACATTCAAATCTGTTTGCGCGGAGAGAGAGCAGTTGTCCATATGAAACTGCTTTACAATCACACAATATTTACGTGTTACAAACATTCAATTGATTAACGTTACAGAAGTACTGAGATAAAAGTTTATAGTTAGAGTAAACATTGACGGTAGTAATCAAAACAGATGCAGTCGGTAACTTTTTTGGTGTTCAGAATTTACAACATGTATACAATGAGCGAGTGCATCTTGAATGCCTTTTTCAAATCGTGTGTTTGTCTTATCATGAATCACTACGTTAAGCCTGTAAAAAGCGTTAATAGTCGGACTAGACTAGCCGGCGGATCGCAGCTGCTGCGGAGTAGCCCAATGCCTGCGTGACTCATCAGAACAGAGAAAAGTAGCTCCGGCAACAATGTTCTTCCACAAGACGCATGCAGATTTGTTTATTAACTGCTAGAGCGCCGATTTATCCAGTAATGAAATAAGTAAAGTCTTAAATTATGAATAAATCATTCAAACCGTTTTAAAAGATAATCTGTTCTATCTTACATGTGTGTTCAAGCATATTCTACCCCTTCTGAGAGGGTATTCTTCACTGTTGGAGATACAATAAGCAAGGAGAGGTCCTAAATTATTCTAGAGAATGCAGAATTTTTTTTTCCTTCAGATTTTTTTTTATGCAGAAATTGCTTAATAACATGTTGAATTTGTTTACATTACTAGTCTGTTAAACTCATTTGTCAAGTACTATGAGAAATAAACACAAAAAGGATTGTGGATTTTTCTCTTACTAATATTTTTTAATTAATGGGAACCAGAACGGGAATTCGTTTGGCGGAACCGGAATCGGAACCCGAAAATTTCTCACGATTCCCAACCCTATTTATCGCTCACGCATCGCTGGATCCAGAGTGAAGAAGCCGCACCGTCTGAGAAAAAGCTTTCTGCGGGACGACCCTTTGCTTCCGAAGCCATTGGCCTTCATCTTGTATGGATTCTTCAACTTGTTTTGCATTAATTGAAAATGAAGGATAATTTTTGGTTTCAATATCTCATGGACAAGAGGTTATCCTCTAGCATAAGATATTACACAGTAACTCGTTCCCTCTTCTGGAGAAAACCGAGGTTACGTTAGTAATTCGAGTATTCGCTCACAGCTTTAACCCACTGTAAAATTTAGTTGAGTTAACTAAATAAACTAATAACAAAATGTGTTCTTAACATATTTGTCATCATAATTAAACATTTTCAGAAAAAAAAATATTTAATGTAAAAACTATTCCAGTGCAACACTAATACTGAAAAAAAAAAATATATATATATATATATAAATATATATATATATATATATATATATATATATATATATATATATATATATATTATTAATAACATACTGTATTTGGCATTGTAACACAAAATATTTGCATTTAAAAAGATTTCCCATTTTAAAAGAAACTTACAGTAACAAAACACAAACAAACAAACCAAAAAAAAAAAAAAAAAAATTACTAAGCATGTACAAATGTAAATCAGTCATTACCATATTATAATTAGAGATTATATAAATTAACCTGAGAGCATCTTATCATATATTAGCCCTCACATGTGTGCATACTGTATTTATAGCTGTGATGATAAAGCAAAGAAAAAAAATAGAGCACAGGGACTGGATAATTCTCTTTTCTGCCACTGTTTAGCGTGCAAGGCAATTTGGCCAGGATGAAATAACCCCAGAGCGTTTTAATCCAGATAGATGGAACGCTATATTGATATGGCGCATTGGCCTTCAGCAGAGCCCACTCTAAAAATAGGGCCTTTTAAGACCACTAATTTGTTATTCATCTATGTGAATCACTGTATCACTGCACTTATTGAAATGCAATGACCGGATTCTGCTGCCTCTCCACCCAAACTAAAATGAGTAATTTAAAAATTGATAGAATTTCTTTCTTCTCACCCTTCTCTCTTTCCTTCCTACCCTTTTCTTTATCGTTCCCTTATTCTCTGGCTCAGACTTCAAGGCCACCCTACAGAAATATCACAGACACAATATGTGGAACCAATCAACATTAACAAATTTGAGGAGATGTGGACACCTATTAGTGGCTCAAATGATGTCATGATGTTACCTCGCAAAAGAAAACATCTCCCTTCTGACATTTCTCCACACCAATTGCAGAGAATTCAGAGAAACTTTAAAAGGGATAGTTCACCCAAAAATGAAAATTATGTCATTAATTACTCACCCCCATGCTGTACCAACCAAATAAGACCTTCATTCATCTTCGGAACACAAATAAAGATATTTTTGATTAAATATGAGAGGTAGATCACTGCTACATAGGCTGCCTAAGGGATTGAAACTTGACGGCCCAGAAAGTCATTGAAGAAAATGTTGCTGTTTCTTTTCTTTTATTCTACTTTTGCATTTCTCTATGGGGATGCTTTTGACCAGTACCTGCTCTTCTAAAAAACCTCAAAGGCCCCTTTTACACCTGGTATTAAGATGCACTTTTGTCAATCCAGTCAAAAGTGGTAGTGAGGTAGTCGAAAACCAATTTGACCGGTTCTGTGCAAGTTACTTCCAAACTGTAATACATTATATATTACTTGTTAATGTTACTTAAAAGTAATTCATTACCTCACAATATTACTGTCTCAGAATTGTAATGCGTTACATTACTCCTGTATTACTTTTGAGTTACTTTCACCAAAATAACTACAGATGTAGTTATCATATAACAAATAATAAGACAAAATGTACTACAGAGCATTTTACATCCAGTAGAAGGCAATATGATGTAGCATAATGATTGTGGTCTATATAGGCTACTAACAATATCATATAATTGGCAAAGTGAAGGCTCAAGAGAAGAAGAGAGGAAGACAAACAGAATCACAAACGATCGAAGTCTGTTAAAAGTAGGTAGAGGTAAAGTGATTATCTGGCAGCAGCTTTGGTCTAGCTTTGGTCTTTAATGCCATGACAAGAAGTCACAAGATGCACATTTGTTCTTTTATTGTTGCCATTCATTTATTTTCTTTGAATTCAAGAGGTTCACAACACAAAACTGTCATGCACGTGGCTATTTGACTGACCACGAACAGGTAATAACTTGCATGTTTTATTCTGTCTCGTCTTTTTTTTTTACTATAAAATTTGTGGCTAAAAGTGTGTTGTAACAGAAGCGTTACTGAACATGTACCGAGTAAAATATTACTGAAAATTGATTGGTAATGCCCTACAGTAGGGGAGAGCGGGGCACAAAGTAACACTTTTTGACTTTGTCAATTTGTGTAAAACTGCTTAGGGGTTTAGAGTTTTTTTTTCCCACATTAATTTCCCACATGTCTAGCACAATTATGTGGTTTTGTTTTATTAATACAGTGTATACTTTTTTCTTGATTTACCCTGAAAGAATGGAAGTGAAATGTGACAACATGCCCCATAGGTGGGGTAAATTGTAACATGTGAGGGGCACATTGTAACATCACCATATGACAGCTTAAAATGCTATCTGATCTGATCAAAAACATATGCAAGTCAAACCAAAATATTTTCTTAATAAAATACAATTATTAACTTTTTCATATAAAATAACGGCATTTTTAATAATTAAAAATAAACTAATTTTTGAGTTTGACAACAAACACATCGGAAAACACAGCTATACAGCATAATTCAAAAACAAAATAATACTTAATAATTTCTGAGCACTGACTCTGTCTTTATTTACATGTATCTCATGTTTTCTCAATAGAATTCATTAAAGTATAGAATATAATAGCATATTTCTAACAGGGGCACATTGTAACACAGTGTTACAACATGCCCCAACTGCACAACTGGGATTTAAACCCTGCTAGTGTCTTCTGCTAGTTAGCGAAGCATGAAAGAACTAAATCAACGGTTAAACAACAGATTGGAGATTAAAATAATATCAGATTTGTCTAATTTTAAATAAACACAAAAAATAGAGACAAAAAATTAACTTAAGTAAGAAATGCACTTTTGCTATGGTTAAATAAATGTTCAGTGATATCTTACAAAGATTTTGGAATCTTGCCGCATTTTTTTCTCTATATAGTGTTGAAATGGCAACTAGTAAATATTCCAAGTTTCGTCATGCCAGCATGTGTGGAAGTATTTAAAACAAGCGTGTTACAACTAGCCCCGCGTTACGTTGTGCCCCGTGCTCCACTACTGCGTTACAGCAAAAAGTAATATTTTACTGTAAAGGCCCGTTTACACCAAGCACGATAACTATAAAGATAACTATAAAGATATAATTCTAAAAATCGTTCTCCATATTAAAGAATAACAGAGTTCACACCACAGCTATAACGATAAAGATATGAGGAACGATATCGTTGGGATCACTTTCAGAACGATTTTTTTTCCAGCTGTCCAACGATAAAACACTGACAACCAATCAGAATCGTGCATTTAAAATGGCAGATGACATTGCAGAAGTTAATCGTCAGGTAAAAAAAATTAAAATAAACAAAAAAAATCCTCCACTGTTTGACAAGTCAAACCCACTTGTCAATGATACGTTAAAAAAGATGGATATATGGAAAGCATCCTGGGAATAAACGGTGAGAAGTATTCACAATGAGATTATGCAGTTTAACATAGTGTTACAAAATTACCTCAGGTAGGCTATCCAGCGCTAGTTGACAACATTGCTGAAGTACTAGGTGATGTTTTATCCCATCATTGAATTCGTCAGCTATATCCAGATATTACACTAGACATGCTAGATTCACTGTTTAGATGCACTCCCAACACCTCTCGTCTTTTAAGGATATCGATCATGTACCCAAAACAAAAAGCGCCTGTTTTTCCTTTTGATATTTGTTTGTAACGTAGCAGCAACAGCAGGTCATTTGCGCGTCGTGCGTTACTCTGAAACCGTGCTTAGAATAAAAGTAACGTTATCAGTCGTTGGTGTGGACGCATATATAGTTATCTTTATAGTTATCGTGCTAAGTGTGAACGGGCCTTAATGCATTACTTTTGTAATGCGTTACTCCCAACACTGGACCTTTTTTTTTTTCTTGAATAGAGGCTTGTGTGGTCAAATGCATTTGAACAGACACAACAGACCATCAACTCTCCACCTACTGATCTAATGCATAAACTTTATAATAAACATGAAAGCCAGGTGTGCTTTAAACTTTGTCAGCTGAAGACCTCTTCTCAGGTTGATTTGAAGTCTGAAGCTCACCATTCCTGATTTCTAACACGCACTCATTCTTCGGCGTGGTCTTGCGGCTGTCAGAGCAGAAACAAAAGCTGCCGTTTTCTGTATGTTTCCGTCGTCTCCTTTTGCTTTTATATGTAAATTGTGCAAGCTTATTTCTCTCCATTAGATCGCCAGATCTTAAAAAGCCCATATATTTACCCACCCATAGACCCTCCCCTCAAAGAAATCAGGACAGAAGTGTTTGAAATGGATAGAAGAGACAGATTATAACACAAGGTGTAAATGGGAATGTGTGATCCGAATGACAAAACCAGGTGCAAACAGGGGCAAATTCTGCAGTTCAATACGTTCAAGGCTTCTTATGATGGATTTTTTCAATAGATCCTGAATATTTTGTGAATGGAACTTCCTTTCTCTCCCCCTAAATTCAGCTACATTTTATGTGGTTTTCTTTTTTCAGTTATAGAAGCTTTCACATTTCCCATTTTTCACCACTTCTGTCAGGACCTGTCTGCGCTCCAGCTCCTCTGTTTGGAAGTACAGAAGTGATTACATTGTCCATCAGGAGCGAGAGTGTCTCGCATCAGCTGGTCGGACTGACGTTTGACAGAATAATTAGAAAACTGTCCACTCCCGTAATCGCTGAAGCTCATCTTTTAGGAAGGCTTTCAAAGGCCTGCATCAGGAGGCTGACGGGAGGGTAATATTGAGAAGTAAGATGTTTTTTTTTGGTTTTAGATGGTAGGTAGATGGGAGTGAATGTGAATTCAGGGCAGGCCATCTTGGTAATGTAATGCCCCTGGGCAGCTATTCAAGTTCAGTTTCTGTTTACTTCAATATGTAAAGGCAGAAACTCAAACTGTTTACTCAGATTCTATTCTGCATTTTTTCCATGTAATGGAAATGTCTTTCTTTATTACAAATTATTTGCGCTTTCTAATATAACACAGTCATTTTGTATAATGTACTCTAGTCCAGAAAAATGTATGCATTTAATCTTTTGGCTCTTTTATTATCATGATATTCATATGGTGGATGTTTAGACAAACAATTGAAAAACAGAATGTGCAGAATGTGTCCTGTATGTATGTTTATATTTATATATATCCCTCAGGTGCTTTTCGGTCATTTCTGACCGAAAAATTTTCAGTTTTAATTGGCTTTATGGCTGAGAGTGCCTGCTCGACAGAAGCACACAGTCACTGCAAAACATGACGATGTGTACAGCTTCCCCATGCTCTCACACAGAGTTTTGAACGAAATCAACGAGATCAGCGGGACCTTTGCCTTCAAAATCATTTGTTTCATAACTTACATTAGTCAGTTCTGTTTTTACCCGGAGAGATTGAATAAAGTTCCGTTATTCTGCGTTTAGCTCAGGCTGAATAAGGGATTTATTTCTGCTGGAGGTCGAGCAGGGAAAGAAACATTAATTTTTGGGTTGAAAAACTATTACATCTACAGGAATACATATTTAGTTTACTCAGTTCGCTACAGATGCGGATACTACCACTAAAAGTACGTGGTCTGTACGTGCATCCAATCAAAGAACGAGAAAATACATATGTTATTATATGCCAGCTAGATGGCCCCGCTGCAGTCAAAGCGAAATCTGATTGGCTGATTAAATCTGACGGATTATCTGATTGGTTAAAGAAACTGTTTCATTGCCATTCATTTTATACTACAGACGCCCGCTCTGTCGATTTTGAAGGCCTGAAGGCAGATTTATTTGACTCGACAACGCACGATGGCTGAAATATGATTGGATACAAGCTCTAACATAAAAACATACTAATGGAAGCAGTGCAACCAAGAGAAAAGCTGTGAAATTAAGAGAACTATTTGGAATAATTTAATGCTCATTCATGGAAAAAATATATTAAAGTGCAAGTCAGTGATTCTGATAGTGTCTAGGCCAGCAGAGAAGGCCTTGCTGGCCCTGACCGCCCACCACTGGCGTGCACATACGTAGCCACGTCATCATTGTGTAGAAACAGTAAAAGTACTAAATCTCCTGATCAAAACACATGCGAACAAGTGATATCTATATCATATGCATATGTAAAATAACACAATTATCAACATTAAACAGCATATAAATAAAAACAGACTAATGTTAGAATGAAATGTTGACCCAGGACGAGTTATAGGACGGTGAAGCTTTGGGGGTGTTGATGGACTCGATCTACTCTACTCCTACTCATGTTTTAATCATCATTGACAAAAACGTCATTTTCTCAGTTTTTTGCTCAAAATGTTGCTTTTTTTACGAAACTTACTAAAGGGTTCATAAAAACAGGAATACAGCATACAGCTAGAATAAAACGGTTATTTTACTCTAAAAAATATGAGTGTAAAAATATGGACAAACTCAAACATTGGGTAAAAAATGTAACCCAATGGCTGGGTTTGTCCATATTTGACCCAAAATTGGGTCAAAACAACCCAGCATTTTTTGTTTAAAAGCAGAGGCTCTGTTCTCTCTTTTGATATATGGCATGTTCAGATATTCATACAACAAAATATTCTGCAAGCCATGGATTTTTTGTGAGAATGATCAAGTGGTGGTGACTGGCTTTTTTAAAACACTGGCGAGGAAAGAGTTAAAAAAATAGTTTGCATTGTTGCTGTTCTCCCGTTTGTTTGTTTTTTTCCTTAAGTCCTTTGTCCTTATTTGGTCTCTGCCTCACGTCTTTGTGTACCTCTATTTTTATATTCTAGCTTTCTTGTTAACCTGGCCTTAGTTACATGAGCACTGGTCACACCACCTGTGTCCTCCATGCTGGACTTTAATGGCTGCTGGACAGGGAATTGGACTCAGCGTGAAGACTTCAGTGACTCATGAATCGAATACCTCAGCTCATCTGAGCCTGAGCTTGCGGATGTGATCCTTTTAATACCTTAGCAAAGCTGCAATGGCTAATTGATGGGCTTTTGAGCCAAGCAGATTGAGCCTTCAGTCTGCATGTCTTACATTTCTGTCAAGGGGCATTGTGTCCGGCCTCTTACCCATTTTAGTACATCACTTTCTCCCTCTCTTTCCACATTCATTTTAAATGAACAAATGAAAACAGTCATGCAGGTCTGCAAGATCAGCCTAATATCTTAAAGGGATACTCCACTTTTTTGGAAATAAGCTCATTTTACAACTCCCCAAGTGTTAAACGGTTGAGTTTTACCGTTTCGAATCTCATTCAGCCGATTTTCTGATATTTAGAAGAATAGACCGTTTCTGGTCTCACTGACTTCCATAGAATATATTTTTTCCTTCTATGGAAGTCAATGAGACCAGAAACTGTCTGGTTATTGATATTCTTCTAAATATCAGAAAATCGTCTGACTGGATTCGAAAACTTTAAAACTCAACTGTTTAACCCTGGGGAGTGGTAAAATGAGCCTATTTCCAAAAAATAGGAGTATCCCTTTAAGGTAAACAATTAGGTATGAATTAGGTTGTCATTGAGGCTGCAAAAAGGACCCTTATTTTTTTTTTGTTATATGATGCGACCTCTAAAAAAATAAAAATTATATATATATATATATATATATATATATATATATATATATATATATATATATATATATATATATATATATATATATATATATATATATAATCCAAAATATTTAATTGAAATGTAATTACTGTTTTAATAATTGACTATTGTGATTACTGTCAATGATTATTCTCATTAAATATGCAGTTTCAGACCTAAAATGTCATATTATGGAAGTAACATGATTTTTTAATGCATTTTCATGTTGATTTTAATAGAGGGACGGCAGAACTACAAAAAAATCAGGGTTAATGTCTAGCACATGGTTGTGTTTCATTGAAAATCTTCCCTGTTGAGTGCAAAACTGATCATTGTGGTGGGCCAGAAAGTGAGGGCTTGACCTAAGTTACGAGAGACAGCGTGCTTCAGCAGCCACGTAATGAAAGAAACATTTCATGCGATTCTCATCATCTTTCCATTACAAGGCAAAAGAGGTGCGCTGATCAGACACAGGCCTGCTTTCAATCCAAACCACTGCAAGCCAAATTACGCTGACCGTAATCTCAGTAAACACCTCTCAGAATGAAAGAGAGAGACCGGGATAAGTTAAAAGTATTCGAAACGCACTCATAAAACTACACCAAATCCAATTAACACGGTTGCAAAACTCGAGTACAGAGCCGATCTGAGGTTTACAGTGATGCGGCTAAATGTGATGTGATGTAAAGATTGAGGAGCCTTGGGTGAGGGTGACGAGTCTGTCTGCTTGCATCAGTTTTTATCATACATCATTAGGTTAATTATGGCACAGGCCCACAGAGGGTCACTTCAGGACCAGGGTTTCCACATGGCCCCCTCCTAATAAAGAGAAGTACGAGAAACCATAGCTTAAGTACCAGCCTACAGGCAAATCAAGCTCTAGACTGAGATGAAGATGCGAAGAGAAAGAGGCTTGGAAGATTATGGTTTATTGATGTAAACAACTAAAAAAAATCCATTGGCACGTCTATGCAGATACTGGCAGAGAAACAAACCACCTAAATGGAACAGAAAGGCGCTTGTGTGGAAGCTAGAGGCAGAAAAACACAAAAAGTCCAACTATTTCAACAAACGCTACCTTTTTGAATATTTGGATATGGAATTGATGTGGACTGGCCAGAGGGAGCAACAGGACGTTTCCCAGTGAGCTGGTCAACTTTGAGCCAGCCACTGAAAACAAATGCATAATTAATATGTGAATATACAAAGATCATGGTAACACTTTACAATAAGGTTTGTTAGTTAACATTAGTTAACTACATTAGGTAATATGAACTAATAATGAAAAGCACTTATACAGCATTTGTTAATCTTTGTTAATGTTATTTTCAACATTTACTAAAACTTGATTAAAATCTTGTTAACATTAGTTAATGCACCGTGAACAAACAATGAACAGCTGTATTTTCATGAACTAACATTAACAAAGATGAACAAATGCAGTAACAAATGTATTGCTCATGGTTAGTTCATGTTAGTAAATACATTAACTAATGTTAACTAATGAACCTTATTGTAAAGTGTTACCAAGATCATTTTAGAAGGAATGAGTCCTAGCAGGTAACTTTTCCCAAGCTGTACCATTGTTCAGCGCACAAGTCCCACCCCGAAAGTTCCTGAACTCTGAAAAAGTACTACCTCGCCAGCAGGGACTTTCTGGGGGGGGGGGAATTTTTACCCGAACTTCATTTAGACCCTGGTTCCTGCGGTGTAAACACACAGAGTACCACCCCAAAGTTCCTAGTTCCTGGGGAAAGTTCCTGCGGTGGAAACGCGGCTTAAATGGAATGAAATGTCCTGGATTTGAACCAGAGTCTTTAGAAATTCCTTTAAAAAAAAAAGAAAGACTCTAACATTACGTTTTTTTTTATGTTAAAGGCGAATACAATACCAAATTAGTTTGGTTCAAATTAATTTGTCACTTGAAATAAGAATATAAATGCATTTTAAAAAGTTCAATTTATGTATATCAAATTAAATTGCTCTGAATTTGCTAAAATAGTAATAATTAAAGGGACAGTTCACTTTGAAATAATTTTTTGGTATGTTTCAGCTTACCTCAAGGGCATCCAAGATGTTGTATCCAGTAGTTTCAATTTTGATATTTTTAGGTCAAACCGTTCTTGTCTATCAGTCATATAATGCAGGTCTATAATGGTCACCACCTCAAATAGCATACACAGAGAAGTCCAAATTAAACAAGATTTAATGACTCGTAAATATAAGTACACATTGATGGTCTAAGACACGAAACGAGCGGTTTGTGTGAGAAAACAAACAGTATTTATATCACTTTTCCCTCTTAAAGCCACGTCCAAGTGATCTGAGGGCGTGGGCGCTTTGTGGCTGTGGTAACAAGAGGTAAAAACGATATAAATACTGTTTGTTTTCTCACACAAACCACTCGTTTCGTGTCTTAGGCCATCAATGTGTACTTACATTTATGAGTAATTAAATCATGTTTAATTCGGACTTCTCTGTGCATGCTCTTTGAGGTTGTGACCATAGAACTCCATTTTATGACTGACAGACAATAACCGTTTGACCTAAAAATGTCAAAATTGACACTACTGTGGAAACAAAGACACCTACATCTTGGATGCCCTTGAGGTAACCTAAAACATACCAAAAATTGATTTTTAAAGTGAACTATCCCTTTAAAAAATAAATTTGCTAGGGAATCTAATCGAAAACGAGTGAATTAACATCAAAACAACTTGCAGAATTTAAAGATACCATCCCTACAAACAAGACTGATATCATCATATACAGGTAGGTTCTGTGACATGCCCTCATCTGCAAAATATGAACAATTTGTGAGGGCCAATGTAAAATCTCAGTCCTAAAGTGAGAAACTGAGAACTACTGCAGAAGGCAATAGTTTGTATTATGCATTTATGTGATACATATAGCGTGGGATGATGTGATGGTACGGCTTTAATCTGAATCGATTAAAACAGTTCTCCTCTCCATTCTCAAACCACCTCTGCTTCAGCGTTCTCACAAATAAACAACCAGATGATTATTAAATTACTGAAGTGAAATTTACATTCCACTGCAGTGCATGACTCACAACTAACTTAAAGGCATTTTGTACACGTTCAGTAGGCCGTAGCTGGCAATGGAAAGCCTTTACTGGCGGAAGTTCAGATATAAGGCTTACTTGGTTCATTTTAAATACGCAATGGTTGTTTGTAAATGCACACGCGTGCAGCCCGTGACGCAAGCTAACGCTTGTGGCTAGCGCACAATAGTGGGTCATTAGCTTAAAAGCTGCATTGGGAATTGAGGGACATCAGTCAACTTTCTGCTTCATAAAGCTCATCTGAACAGTCATAATGCCATTGATTGTAGCCACCAGCAAAGAAGGAGATCTCTTGAACATATTCATCAATGCACCCCTCATGCTGAGGGCTTTGTGGTGATTGTGGCAACAAAGAACGCAAACATCTGCTTCATTGCTTCTGAACAAGTGATAAACTGTGAGTGTTCATGCCATAAGGTGGTATGGATGGATTGGACAAGCATATGATGATGCAACAATGGCCAACGGCCAATGGTTCGGTTGACGTTGCCTTTATTAAGTGATCTAAGACCATAATCAATGAAAACGACTAAAATAACAGATTCTGCAGAACAAACTTATTACGTACACATAACTTATTACATACACATATTAATTTTTTTTAAAAATGTATAAACTGTATTTTCTATTCCAAAACCCTAAACCAACCCATTATAGAAAACTTTCCACACTTATCAAAGAAAAAAAAAAAAAAAAAAAAAAAGAAAAAAAAAAAAAAAAAAAAAAAAGAATTTGACATGATTTACAAGCCGTTTTCCCCATTCTGGGACCGAAAAAATGTTTCCTTTTCTTACACATGCATTATTATTGTTTCAGATATTGCCATCTCTGTGGCTATCTCTCACAAGCACAAACACACATGTTTCTATGTTCTATGGGGATGTTACACAGACATTGCCTAATGATTTTTATACTGTACAAACTGTATATTTAATCCTCTACCCCTAAACCTAACCCAAAATACAACCCTCAAGAATTCTTAATTCTGTACATTTTCACAAAATATCATTCAGTATGTATTTACAAACTGTTTTCCTCAGAGGGACCAAAATGCAAACAACAAACAAAATACTTTCTTATAATGAGAATAGAACCTTAAAAGGGCAGTAGTCTCACTTTTAAAAAATAACTTTTGCTGATAATTTACTCACCCCCATGTCATCTCAAGATGTCCATGTCTTTCTTCTCTTCAGTCGAAAAGAAATTAAGTTGTTTTTGATGAAAACATTCCAGGATTTTCTCCATATAATGCACTTTACTGCAGTAACAAACGGTTCAAGGTCCAAACAGACAGTTTCAGTGCAAACTGTTCAAAGGGCTTTAAAAATCGATTCCAGACGATTAATAAGGGTCTTATCAAGCGAAACAATCGTTCATTAAAAAAAAAAAAGGTTTAAGTTTTATAATCTCAAATGGTCGCCTTGCTCTGTTCTGTGATGCATGTTTGCTAGTCTCCTGTTTGAACTTGTTATCAAAATGGTACAAACTCTCTCCGAGTCAATCTGTTAATTTCGTTGGTTGAATGAACCAAATGACACGAAAAAGATTTGTTCATTTTGATGAATCGAGTTCGAACAGGAGAGTCACGAACGCGCATCACAAATCAGAGCAAGGCGACCATTTGAGCTTATAAAACTTAAACTTCATTATTTATTTATTAAATGAGTGATCGTTTCGCTCATGATAAGACCCTTATTCATCGTCTGGAATCGTTTAAAGCCCTTTGAACAGTTTGCACTGAAACTGTCTTTGAACTTAAACCGTTTGGTGCCAATGCGTGATGACAGTATCTTGTATGAAATGGGGTGAGAAATTATCAGCAAAAGTTTTTTTTTAAAAAAGTGAACTACTCCTTTAAGTCAGTTTAACTCTATATAGATAAACACTTGAAATTATACTCCTTTAAAATGACTTAAATGTTATTAGTTTGCCTCAGTCCTTGCTATTTTTGACACATTCATCATCATTACTTTTGCAGGTTTTTGTGGCAAGCTTTAACCTTGCGGTCATGTGCTCGAGTGCAGCTATATAATGCTCATAATCTTGTATGGCCTATAGCCTATAATTTAAGTAATTAAATTAATGATAAAAGGGGTGCTTTTTCCACTAATGGCTTGTAAACAACTAGCCTACTAGTCGGCAAGAAAAGAAAAACTTTAATCGGAGGCAACCCTTATTCAACATAGCTGATTTTTAAACCAGCAGGCCATTCTGCAGTGAGCTGAGCCGACTGAGTGGAATACTCAGAGAATGCGCTCTCATTCACATGCTCTGAAAGAATTAATCATTAATGTATATCTCTACACTGCTCATCATTTCAATCCCATATCAAACAGAGTATGTTACGTCTATTTATTTCACTTTTTTTAAGTAGCAATATTATGTTAGTCCACAGCCCCCGCTTGCATCTTCCCGCGCACTGCTCTGTCGGTCGTTTTTCCAAGATATTGGGTGTCTGAAATGTTTGTTTCAAATGCTGCAACCACTTAAAGAGGTTTGTTTCCCAGCTAAAGACAGTCATGATGAAGATTATAGAGTCAAACTCATTATGATTAGTGTGATGATACAAAGGAAGCGATCAGAAACATCTAACTGGTCTCATTCTGTCTACCTCCATGGATTGCACTGGAATGCTAGCCTTGCACTGAACTCAATCAATGGGTTGCTAAGCAGACAGCACTGAATATACCAGGATTAACAGGAAACTCTTTGAAATGGTGAGCTACTTGGACTGCACATCACAAACCTTCCTAATGTTCCATTTAGCAACTGAGGCAAGTAATCGCCAATGAATAGTCTGCGGTATCAAGCTCGAAATTGTCAACCGTAGGTGTTCATATAATGACTGAGGTGCAATAAGGTGGTGGAATGAAAATTGACAATTGGACTCATCTTTACACACCCCAGGATCCAAACTCCATCCATTGTTATTGTTATGTTAGCAGGGAAGGATTGGACACGATCCACACTAATGAGCAAACTGAAAAACCAATCAATGCACTGCACAGTCTGAGTGTATAATCACTTATTAGTAGAAATCAGTAGCAATGTTCACATGCTGCCCAATAGATCTGACTGACACATGTTCTGAAATCATCAGGCGGAGTGCAATCTAAATGTATTTTCATCTGAAATTGAGAGAGGTGGTTGCAGATGTTAAATAATCCATTTAATAGAAGCATAATTGTGATGTATACTACCTTCATATCTGGATATCTTGAGAAAAATATCTTGTGTACATGCTAAAAGCAGTGTCCCCCACCAATTTCAGTCAGGAGAATTGGAGGTTTATTAAAGTAAAATGGGCAACATGAGAAGAAAAGCTTGCTTAGAATATTTTTAGATATGTTCAAAAAGGCAAACATGGCAATTATGCACTTCAGTGCCATGCGGAGCCATCTAATGTCTTTAGTCAGCGGATTGGGTGGACCACTGACAGGACTCAAGCTTCTTTCTGTTGTGTTTAACATTGTCAACACTTGCTGCTTTGTGCTGCGCAGACAATCCATACAGAATATATGGCACAAAAGTAAACATTGAAGATGTCAGGGAACATAAACAGCACATTTAGAACCTGCAATCGGATTAAATTGATTCGGATTTTCAGAGAGATGATCATAGCTAATCTTAATATTTTAAAGGTGGAGTACCTAAGATTTTTGCATTAAAATATCCCAAAATCACAAGGCCAGTGTTATATATTTAGTTAAGATGATAACTTACAATATTCCAAATGTTTCAAACAATGTTTAAATCGCGAGAAAATTGAAGATTTTAACCAAGGAAACGAGGTGTGTGAGCAGGGGTGAGCTGGGAGTTGCCAGTCAATTGTCGTGCTTACCCTCGGTTTCTGCCTCATACTGCTGTAGTCCTGATACGGAATTTTACTGCAGTGAAGTTTTAGTTGTGCGTTAGCATCTATCAAGCAACAAACGTCAGCTTGTTTCGCGCATTTGTTATGGTTTATTTGTTATGGTTTTCAATTATTCGGAATGTGAACTGTTGGCTGTAAAAGGGGTCGCAGACACCGGACCGAGAAAGAGCCGTGCCACGTCTAGGACAAAGTCCAGTATCGCACACCGGACGCGCACTTTCTCATCAGTATATGGCCAGTAATATTGTTATGTTTAATGACATGAAAGGAAGATAATCATGTTTGTTCTATGTTATGATTGTACAGTACAATTAAATACAATCGTTGCTGAGTCTGCAGTCTGAAAACTTTACCTCAGAGCATCTGTTAACTGAATGAATTGAGAATCTCACCTGAAAAATCTAATAACATCAGCAATTTTCATTCAAGCAGCTGATTTCTGTAAATGAATGCAAAACTAAATGCATATTGCAGCATAGGGCGAAGTCAGGATCCATTAGCAACGATTTGACTTCAAACCCTCTCCACCATAGCTTCGTCCAGTGACTCGTACAGTAACCACTGTGATAATAAATAATTTACTTTTAAACCTGACTTTTTTTTGTGGCTATTTCAGTTTAATGAAAAACAAGCATGTCATTAAAATCGCAACATTTATAGAAATCTAACTTTACCTCATCCAGGACAACTAATTTTCGATTCCCGTCTGACTGATTTATCCACGGTGTAGTTGAAAACAACAGTTCCCATCATTCCGCGTTCCTCCACGTCGTCATCAAGCAAAGCCGTTGTTGTTGTTTTGAATGTAGCGCCCTCTAGCGGCATGCAATCTTAGGTATTCCACCTTTAAAATTATAATATCATTAACCTGAATTAGCATGCTAAATTACTAGCCCCGGCCCGGCAGGTGTCATAATACCAGTTTCGGCCATGGGAGGCGGTATGTGGCGGGCAACATAACCACCAGCCAAACTGCAATAGACGAGTAACTCGCACGGCTTGTGGGTGTACTTGAACCTGATGTCAATCGTGTGGAAAGTACAGCCCAAAAGTTCAAAAAATGATTGGTTGATATTATGCATGAGGAAGTTGTAGCATACTGTATCTTTCAACAGTGTTCGTGTTTCTTTTACCATTAGCTAGTAGAGATGATACGCTAGGGATCTGTCGTGTAACATTTACAAGCGCCAAAACGATATTCATTGTTTGAATTGCGTAATAAAATTGACAGAATCTGAAAGCTGAGATTTATTTTATTTATCATAACTGAACCTGCCCCGTCTAGTCTGTCTCGTGTCCTTTTCTGTGCATGACAAGAATGGCGCTGAGCTTGATCAACATCACTAAATGCTGTTTATCAAATTAATTCAAACTAACAATAAAAATGGAATATGAACAAAACGAATACCGTAAAACTTCAAATAATAGCCCGGGCATTTATTTTCCCATATCGTCAAAATGCACCGGCTTGTATTTGAGACAGGCGTCTGTGAGACGGCCTTTACAATCTTAGTGTCTGAGAATGTTGTTCATTAAGCTCTGAATCTTTAAAAATCTACAAATGCTCCACGTGAAACTGCAGTTTACTATCGTGTCAATTGATTTCTCATTAATATGCGCGGGGGGGAGAGAGAGCAAAACAGCACTCGCTCGTGTTGTTTGAAGATGTGAGAGTGCGCGTGAAGCGCATGCGGCCCAACTCACTTTCTGGAGGTATACTGCCCCCATCTGGAATGGAATATGGCATATGATTTGATTTTTTTGACAGATGGCACCTTTAACTAGCCTAACAAGCAAGACCTATCAAGATCTTAGGTCTGGGTAACTTCAATTGGCATACCTCAATCCGAAGGGCGGAATAAAAGGTTGTCTTTCAATATCCCTCTGCACCGCCATAGGATAGCGCTAACCAACCAGAGCAACGAACGGCTGTGGATGAGTGAGTCCAATGCGTTTTACCTCCAGCGGAGCAAGTCGATATATTAAACTTTTGCCGTATCCGGTCGTCAAAACTCTGAACACATCTTCCTTTTTTAAGAATGACTCAAGTGACCTCCAAGTCATCCAGAGTCGTGGTCAAAGCCAAATCGAAAGACCGCTGTTTCGCCAGCTGCATCTTGTTTGTTTTTAACTAGCAGGGAAATCACCTATGGAAATCACGGCGCAGAACCGCCACAACTCTGTCGTCATTGTTAAGCCCGCCCACCAACTCTATACACGATGTGATTGGCCGCACCAGAGTTTGGTTTTTCCAGCAACAAAAGTCAACGGAGAGTTGCTAGACCACACTTTGCAGCAAATAATTTTTGCTGCCGCTAGGGTGCGTCTAGATTTCTAGGCTAACCTTTAACTGCAGTGACCATTTAAAAAGGTGGCCCCTATATTTACTTATACACTTCGTTTTAGATTTTATTTATTTATTAGTTTAATCATGAATTATAGAAGGCTGTTTTCAAAATTCAGTCTGAGAACATAGGACATTTAAAGTGTTGCTATAAATGCATTATGATCGCATCACTAATGGGGCAAATATTCATGTTGATTATGTAATGCAGGCAGTACTGAAGGTTAGGTCACCCTCAGTAAAAGGACACACTGATAAAACCGAAGTTTAGAATTCTTTATGAGACAGTCTAAGACAGAGTTACTAGATAGAGAGACATTTGAAGTGAGAGCAAATGTCACATAATTGAATTATGACACACTGAGTTGGGTTTTATCACAACAAAATTCAATAAAATGCCACAGGAGATCAGAGAAATTAGCAAATAAATCTTTAAAATGAAAATAATTAAAAAACAAATCAATTCATTCATCGGTTCCAGTCTACAAATGATTAGGGTGGGTAAGATTGGTTTATTGTTTTTGAAAGTCATGTATTAACTCTTTCCCCGCCAGTATTTCTGAAAAAAAGTTTCCAGACACAGCCAGCATGTTTGATCATTTTCACAAAAGTTTCATGGCCCCTGAGAATATTTTGTACTATGAATATTTGGATATGCAATATATCAAAAGAAAGAACAGACCTCTCTGCTTTTAAACAAAACACTTTTACTGTAGCTGTATGCATTCTTTTTTTATCAACACTTGAATGTGGTTTCATAAAAACAATCAACATGGAGCAAAAAGCTGAGGAACTCAAGTTTTTGTCAAAGACTACAATCAAATTCAGCAATATAGACCCCGTTCCAGTTGGTAAACATGGTGACTTTTTT
Source organism: Hybognathus amarus (assembly GCA_030378365.1). Lineage (NCBI taxonomy): Eukaryota > Metazoa > Chordata > Actinopteri > Cypriniformes > Leuciscidae > Hybognathus > Hybognathus amarus. Next base: position 8,878 of record JAQIUQ010000768.1, on the reverse strand, counting down.
TGTGGGCGGAGCTTAGGTGGAGGCAAAACGATCCCTCCGATCCCCACTAGTTAGCAAGTATTGTTAGCTTGTTTTTTTATCAATGACAGGAGAAAATCCAATTTTATCTTAATGTGTAAGGTCACTCAGTGTCCAGGACCGCGATTGTTATTTCCAAAAGTTATTTTTGATGGACCAGATTGGCCGACCCTGAGCCGCCTAACACGCTCACTCAATGCATGGATGATCTGACAGGATTAACGTTATGTTACCTATGTTGACTTCTACACCTACCTTATAGAGAAATCGGATCATAAGAGAAACTGAAGGCATATAAATCTTTGGATGTCTATAACTATATGGTCCTGTACAAGACTTGTGTGTAGGATCCGTAGTTCTGCCAAGCCAGCGCCAAAACGACGACAGATGTAAAGAGTGACATTACGGTGGGATTTTAATGATGTGAATATTTTCCATAAATAAAAAATTCCAGATACAGCATATTCATTTTTCATTAATTCTTGCCCCAAACAACACAACAAAATGACATTTAATAATAGCAATAATAATTTAAGCTCCTTATTATGTAGCCAAATCTGTGCTGGTTTGTATTGGCAGCCTCCAGTTTTCACTTTGTTTTGCCTCCAGCTAGCGCGTGATGTAACTGTGACGTCGGCGCAAAAAGGGTCTATATCAGCATGTCTTTATTTATTTAATAAAAGTACAGTAAAATTAGAAATATGATTATAATTCAAAATATCTGCTTTCCTATTTTAATATATTTTAAAATGCAATTTATTCCTGTAAATGCATCATTAATCCAGTCTTCCGTGTCACATGATCCTTCAGAAATCGTTCTAATATGCTAATTTGATGCTCAAGAAACATTTATTACTATTACCAATATTGAAAACATTTGTGCTGCTTAAAAAAATGCATTTTTTTTGTCAGGGTTCTTCGGTTGAATTGAAAGTTGAAAAGTACAGCATTTATTTGAAATATAAATCTTTCTATAATTGTTTTAATGTCACTTCTGATCAATTTAACACATCTTTGCTGAATAAAAGTATTAAAAATCCAACATGACATTTTGCGTAAACATACAAGCCACTTTCGAGTCAAGTGGTGTGCTATCTCTACGCATTTTGAGCTATCGGCGTGTATCCGCGTGTATGTCTACGTCATTAACGTCCGAGTGATTCCGTGTGTCTGTACACGCCGCCAAATGTCTGCGCGAAATGAAGCAAAACGTAGATCTACATCTGGAGAGTGATCTTTTTTTCCTAGGATGGTGAGGGAGACTCATGAATGCCATTAACCCCAGTGACATGTAGGTTTAGGGACCGGGTTGAGGTAGGTCATACTGCAAGAGGCAAGTGCTGTATCGTGAGATAAGTAACGGCTGAAGGGGTTGCAGGCACTCTGCTTCGTGTCTAACAAACGCCCTTCAGCTGTTACTTATTCTCGATACAGCACAGCCTCTAGTACCTTATTGCTTTTATAAAACGGTTTCCACACAATATTAAAGTAAAAAACAATGTATTAGTGCAACTTTCTTGAAGTAAAATCACTGAAAGCCTACCTTCCGCTAGAAAAAATAGTCCCTGAGCGTGAACAGCAACAACGTTCCAATGTGTAAAATGCATGAAAGCTCAAATAAAAACAACACAGAACCGCAGTGTTGCGCAGCGATCAATAGAACCGTTGGGTGAAGCGGTCATAGCCGTGTTTTATCGTGAATAAAGCACAGCTCTTGACCAATCAGAATGAAGGATTCGAACTGAACATTTTATAATTATATATACAGTAATAACGTTAAGTCAACGGCGTTCATAAACACGCTGAAAAGTGGTTATGGGTGTTGATAGCACGCCAAAAATGGAAATACGTAATTGGCGTGTCATACACACGCTACCTCATGAGATCAGTCTGTAAAAATCTTACTGACACCAAATGTCTGAATGGTAGCTTATATATATAATATACTCATTTAATATTACAATATAAAATCGAATGCTACCATAAAAAGGGGAAGTTGCAAAAGTAAAGACGTTTTTCCCTATTTTTCACCAGAGAAACATGACCATCCCTTGTGAAACATCTGGCGATGAACTAAAAACTTTCTCCAGAAAATAAGAAACTTTCAGCTCAACACACATGCCTACTTTTCAATTTTTAATGGTATTGTGTTTCTGAGTGGTATGGAGAAAAAAAAATACAAAAAAACTCAGGCCTACAGAGAAGAAATGGTCTGCAGTTTTGCAAGTGGGAGCGAGAAGTGCTGGGCCTCGACAGACTCACTTCATTATGGACTTAACTCCCTTTGGTCCCTGTGAGGGGAGAGCGGAAGATGAGACTGACTCCGAGAGAGAGAGAGAGAGAGAGAGAGAGAGAGAGAGAGAGAGAGAGAGAGAGAGAGAGAGAGAGAGAGAGAGAGATGAGAGGGTAGTAAAGGGAGAGAGGATGAAAAAAAGAGAGAGTACCGCTGTATCTGGGACAACCGTTGACATGACAAAACGGTTCTCTACGCAATAACAGTAAAAGAACGACTCAATTAGTGTGGCTCCTATCTCGGCTCCGTTATCGATTTTCTCCAGATGAAGAACAGCAGACGAGAGTTTTCAATCAACCGCTACTTTCTGAAGAAGGACAGAGACGAGGTTCACGCCGGGTGAAAATCCATGGCTGGAAATATAAATAAATATGCAAAGCATATATACAAACGATTGGTAGGCAGGGTGTGTAGGTTCGTCTGACCTCAATATGTCGCAATTGAAATGCCTCTTCTTTCATGGTTGTGTCGAACACAATTGCCGGGCCTGAGTCGGACACAAGCGGAAAGTGTCCCTGCGGATAGATCAATCGGACAACTCATCAGAGGCAGGGGGCACTCAGGACAATTCAATCCCTTTCAAAATTAACCTTCAAGATAAGAAGAAAAAACCTCGACTGCTGGGTACAGCGCTGCGACGCCCCAACGGGAATGTTTTTCGGGTTTCATGTCGAGTTTAAATGCTACAGCAATCTCTTCAAACCAAGTGGAAAACAGCATGTAATGAACGTAACTGAATTTGTGACCGTTCTCGGCAGGTAATTTTCAACGTCATTTAAGTAACCGGTGGACAGATGGTTTTAGTCTCCAGCGGTAATATGGATATTTTCATGCGTTTTTTCCAATTTGCGGACTAGCACGCGCATCTCCACAATCTCACGCCGCCCTCTTGGTTAAGGAAGTAATGAAGGTGCAAATTTTCAGAAGATGTGCATATGAGAATTTATGTTTCTATTGCTACAGATGTGTGTGTGCGAGCGAGTGTTCTTGGCATCACCATCTGTCCCCGGCATTGTGTGAGTGATTGTGTGTGTGTGTTTTTGGGAGGAGCTCCAGGCGAGGACTCATCTGCTTCATCAGGCCTCCATCAGTCCTTTGACATCGGAAAAGAACAGCTTACAAGTGCCCGAAAGCCCAACAATGCTCCCTACAGCTGCGCACCTCGCAGACACCGTCTAGTGTGTGTGTGAGACGGACATGAGCTAAAGGAGCATGTCTAACATCATTAGATATCTTGTACCTCTCTTAGGCCCCGTCCACACGAGACGCGTTTCGCTGGGATCCGTAGTAAATTTGTATACGTATTGGCGTTTTGTCCACACGCATCCGGCGTTTTGGGAGAGTGAAACCGCTATTTTTTTGAAACTGGGTCCCAAAGGTGGATAAATCCTGAAAACGACACCCTTGCGTTTTCGTGTGTACAGCTGAATCCGTATATTTTGTGAAACGATGCGATCACCCCACATGTGGCCTTGTCAGACAACAACAACTGCTGAACTGCTTAATAATAATATAATATAGGGGTGTAACGATTTCACTGCTTTTCTCATGCATTCGATTACAAATCCTGACGATGCATATGCATGTATTTCTAATCGCGAATCGTTTATTTACGTGAATAATCCACTTTAAAAGGCTAAGAATCGAATTAATCCTGATTCTATAGCGATTCAGTGGTTTAAAATATATAAACACAACCTTAAAGTGTTCCTGTTACAAGCTGCCTCACGCATTGGCCGTGAGACATCCGCATTTGATTGGTTTCATGCGCTCACACACCCCTGATTTCTCACGCTGAAGCCCGCCCGGTCGGTCAAATGACTGAAAGATGAGTTTATCTTTTTGCCTGTTGAGCAACTCGTGTCGTGATCGGCTAGTTATACCGCAAATTAGTTAAAATCTCCCGGAATCTAGAGCGAGCGTGCATACGAGACAGAGGTTGTGCTCCAAACCGCGTATCGCGCGTGCACGCACTCGGCAGAGAGGGAAAGCGAGCGAGAGACCAGCTTGCGTGTACGGAGAGTCTTTCCATGTAATAAATGCCCGCCCTTGAATAAAGTGGGCTTTTACTTCACAGCTCAGGACGGGTAATGTCAATGGTATGGCCCATTTCAGTAAAATCTTATCTTAAAGAAAATAACTGCGACGTTTCCACGCAATGAAAGCGTTTTATTCATAGTGACCACGCAATGGCATGGCAGCTTTATCAATGGCTTGAGCGGTTTGCCCTTAAAACTATTGCTTTCTCGATAGAGAGCTGGAGAGCTCAATCATGGACTGCTCAAAAATCTGTACATGAGAGCTATGGGACCGAGCGTGAGCAAAATCCAGTGAAAAGATGTTAACGAGTGCACTGAGAGGATGCAAAATGAAACTGATGAAAACGTCTCCATTAATTTGTGCATGTAGTCATTTAATGCAATACTTTAAAAGCCTTTTTCAAAAATTGGCTACTTAGGTTTCTACAAATGCTAATTTGTAGGCCATTTAATTTTTTTTATAATAATATATTTATTAAAATTAAAAACCAACATGAACTAACATTAACAATGGACAAAATCCCCACTATCTGACCCCCAAAGGCCGCTGTGTAATTCAAACCCAGACAAAGACCCATTGGGTGAAGCATTGAAATAATACTATAATGCATATAAAAAATTAAGAATCAAAATTAATCGAATCGCATCGAATTTGGATGCGAATCGCATCGAATTTAATCGTTCTGAATTTGCACAAATCGTTCTATTCTGAATCGAAAACCTGATGAATCGCTAATCGAATCGAATCTATTCGTTGTCTACCCAAAGATTCACAGCCCTAATATAATATAACGCGGCAGAAACTTCTGAGCCTCTTGTATTCCTTTATTTATTATTTACTTGAATGTTTTTTTTAGGCCTATTTTCTTTCGTATGCTGCTTGTCTGTTGTCTGGTAACATTTCGTATTTTATAGGGATGGGGATTTAAAGCAAAATAATATTCGACGATCGATGGAAATTATTTGATTATTTTGAAAAAAACGCACCCCTTAATTTTCCACTCCGACATTACATTTCTCTGTAGGTTAGGCGTAGGCTACGTGTTATAGGCTATCCATTAAAGAATGTATTCCGTTTAATATTCATGTTTAAATATGTTATTCTTTTATTGAATCTATGTTGATTATGAAAAGTGAACCACGTGCATATGCGCAATAGGCTATATCGGGAGACCTAATTTTGACCACATTAAGTTTTGTTTTGTATAAAGCCCTTCTTTGAAGTGAATTTAATTTTTTTAACAATTTTATCTAATAAATGTCTCATCAACCAGTTACATGGATTTAATAAATAAGAAGCAAATATATAGCAGACAAAGCCATAATCAGGACGTGGACACTCCGGCGCGAAATAACTTGCATTGCTCGTGAACTGGAGCTCGTCTCATAAATGAACCGAAAACTCAGAAATATAGGCTATAGAAATCTTGAAATGGCTACGTTTAAACAACATCGACAAACAGCAATTAAAAAGAACAGAAACAGATAGCTCTCTCTTATAGCCTAATATAGTGCGCCTACGTTACGCCATAGGCGCATTCACAAATACTGCGAAGTGGCCAGTCAGCAGCATCATCCAACTTCCTCTTTTCAGTCAAGAATGACACAGAAAACATTAGTTTATTAATAATAGGGCTGCAACAAACGATTATTTTGATAATCGATTAATCTAACGATTATTAGAACGATTAATCGACTAATCATCGATTATTTTGCCAGCTAATCATTAAAGAGACAGTTTACCCAAAATTACAATTCTGTCAGTATTCACTCACCCTCATGTTGTTTCAAACCTCTATGTGTTTATATTTTGTTCTGCTGTACACAAGGAAGATATTTGCAAGAATGTTTTAATTAAACAGATCTCATTCTCCATTGACTACCATAGTAGGAAAAAATACATACTATGGTATTCAATGAGGATTGAGATCTGTTTGATTAAAACATTCTTCCAAATATCTTCCTTTGTGTTCAGCAGAACAAATAAACACAGAGGTTTGGAACAACATGAGGGTGAGTAAATACTGAATTTTCATTTTTGGGTGAACTAACACTTTAAGTTTGGAATGATTATTCAGCCTTTTCAATTAGTTAACTTAAAACATTGAGTTATACATATTCTTACTATAATATAAAAAAGAAAATCAGTTCAGCTTTTGAAATTGTGGTTTTAATGAACTTAGAGCCAACTAAACAGGTCATTCTCTTTAAGTTTAACTCAAATCACACACAAATGCTCTCTAAGCATTGTTTAATAAGCCCACTGCTTTTAATAGAACTGAAACAGAAAAAGGGTTGTTACTTCAGGACACAAAAACGGTACAATATTAATCTGCAAACCATTATTAAAGATATAAAATTACGATAGTTTTTTTACATGTGAATTGAGCTGACAGAGATGTTCTCATTCACCTTTTAATTTACAGAATGAAAAATGTAACTGCCATGATATTATTCCTAACATCTCCTTTTGTAAGTCTTTATGATTATGGAACAAAATACAGGCAAGTAATAAGACTAATACCTAATAGTGTTAACAATAATAAAAAAAGCCCTGACTCCTAAGCTCAATCAAGCTTTAATCTCATGCAAAATAAATCATCACATTACTGTAATTATATTATTATTGATGATATTATTACTATTAGTAGTATTGTATGATTTAATAAAGAGATTTACCACTAGTTTAGTTAGCTCCAGCTGGAGAACACTCATTCTTACCGGCTCCTCTTTTGCCTGATGTTTCCTCTTTAAGTGCTCCAACATGCATGTTGTGCTCCCTGAAAAGCAAGTTTTGCCTTGCATGTATTGCACATGACAGCATTGTTGGTTTTAAGTTTTGTAAAATTTTGCCAAACCTTGCTAGTTCGTATCGTTGCACTCGTCATAATTCGCGCAGTTTTTTTCTTTTACCGCACTTGCGTTTATAAAGGGCTTCATTTACACTCTAGCACCAAAGCGCCGTAGCGGTCAAATTACGATATTGCACACCCTAACATTAGGTCACGTGAGATGAACGCTATTCGACAACAAAGATATTTGTCGACAATTTTTATTGTCAACATTAGTAGTGTTAGCATATACGTTGTGTCACTTTTTATGATTTATGATGTGATTTATGGCCATCTGATACAATGGTTATGTGCCTGTCACTCGTGTCTGTCATGTATACGTCTTCATGAAGGAAAAAACTGCGCTGATTTACGACCGTGCTCAGGCGTCTGAGTGACTAGACTGTGTGTCACTCTGCATCTGTTATAAGGTGCCTGTGTCCGATTGGTGAGTTTTATGGTTTCCGACCGTATGTTTCCGTGTTCTATTGTGTTATTGGGTATTGGCTATAGGTGTTATATTGTGTTAATTATGCTGGCGACGGAGGGTCTCGCCGGAGTTCACACTTCAGTCACTTTTCATGTATAAAGCTACGTTGTGTTCAGACCGTCAGTTACACAGAACTAAACAACGCTGTCACTCGTCTCTCTCCTCGTTCTCAAAAAACGTGTGTGGAAGAAAAAATGGATGCCTGTCTTAACAGTAAGTTTGTTTAATTTCATCTGATGATATTATTTCGATGTTTTATCTGTTTACATACGTCATTTGTTCTATTGCATTACTTAAGGTTTCTATACGCTGCAGGTGACGTTGGTCTCAAAGGTCTTATTGATGAAATTAGTTTCCTGAATCAAGCTAGTGGTGGTATGTATATTTATGTTTTATGTTTAAAATGATACATACCATGTGTCTGTGCGTGTTGTGTATAATAGCGTTTTTTGTATCGGTTTTTATTTTGACAGGGGGTGTGTCTCACAGTGCAGGACGTACTGTTTTAGCATTACTAGACAATACTGGCTCATCATCGCGAGAGAGTGCAGACACGCATGTCCCCGGTAATTTTAAATGGTTACAATCCCTATGTTTAAAATGTGAGATTTTTGGATATGTAAAAATAACATTTCTTTGTTTTTATTATTACCAGGGCCCAGGCGGAAAACTATCAAGGCTATCGTACACAAGCCTCCGTGTGATAGCACTATTACAAATCCCCTTGGTAATGTACATTGTATTTTTGACTATAACAAACATTATAATAGTATATGATGATGTGGTTTTTGTTTTGAATTTATTTTAAAAAACTTTAACATGTGTGTTTACAGACGGATTATCAAATGTGGTGCGAGATATTAGTGCGTCTGATACGGTTAAGGATAGTTTCATTGAAATAAAGCCCAAACCTAAAAACAAGCTTAAACGTAAATCAACATCAGACCCACGGACTTCAAGAGAGGTTAATATCGTACCAGCACCATCTCCGAAGAAACCGAGACGTACGACTGTTAAAAGTAAGTAACATACAAAATGAATGTCTGAATGAATTTCTATCTATGGATGTATTATTGTTATGTTAAGTGCAAACGTACACTAGTTTAGTAATGTAATGTTAACATATATTTTACATTTAATTTTGAAATAAATAAAAAATAAATAAATTCGACTTCAATCAGAGCTACTGATATGTCGTTTTTAACCC